>JAHQIW010005905.1:0-42900 GCA_019055375.1 Parelaphostrongylus tenuis | reverse complement strand
CAAAGCAAAAGACTCTAAGTCAGAGAAGAAAAAAGCAGCAATACCGTCTCATTCTCCGAAGGGAACGTTTGCCAGGCAATAAGGAAGTGTGCGAGAGATAATTTTGTTTCAATTTCCATTTTTTCTTCATTTAGATATGTCGCAAGCAGCCGGTCAGCTTCTGAAGCGAGTGCTGATGGTGCCTCCGAAGCACTTCTCTGTCGAGGTATTGGAGGTTTTTTTTTTGAAAAAACTAACAGACTTTATTCGGATAACCACCCCGTATCACAGTGTTTTAGTACACGATAAACCCATGGATGGGAGGAGTAGTGGATAAAGAGAAAGCCCACGAACAATGGAATTCTCTGAAGAAAGCGATTGAGAAAGAAGGAGTTCAGGTACGAGCGGTTACGGAGGAGTCTCCAACCTTTTCTGTCTGTAACCAAGGGATGTACTTGGGTACTCGCTTTCCAGATCTATAAAATTATTTTAGATGTTACCTAGGCCTTCGAGGAACAGTTATGGCGTCATTTTTAAAGACCTTAGGAAAAATTTCTAATTTTTTCATGGTATAAAGGGGTGTTAGTAGCCGTTGAGTTATTCTAGTTTGACCTTTTCGGGACAGTTAGACCCTAGCCTCCGCATCTCTAACTGGCAACGCTGGACGGTCTGCTCCACCTCCTCTGCCCTCTAACCTCCAGCGTGGGAGCGCTGGTCGATCTGCTCCACCTCCTCTGCATCTATATCCTCCAGCGTGGAAGTTACTGTCTGTCTCGCTCCTCTCTGCCACTCGGCACCTCGTCCATCGCGAAAATGGTTGCCAGTTCGATCCCCTACCACGACGCTTCAATGTAGTTTTTTTGGTATCATCTTCTTGTTTCCTGTACAGCATTCTCAAATCACTGGCATACCATATCACAACATATTTCATATAGTAACACCGTCACAAGCTTTCAATGTTTACAATTTATTTATCACCATTTATTCAACAATACGTTGTGCGCTGTTACCCTAGTGTTTCTACGTTCTGTATCAAAAAGTAGTAAGATGTTAGACAATTGGGCGTTTTTTGCTACAATAATTACGTCACAGAAGAACCTTCAGTACTGGTCAACATCAAAAAAATGACACCGACAAGAAAACTGCGGGGAAACGTCATGGTAGGAGATCGAACCAGCGACCTTCTTCCCGATGGACGAGGTGCCGAGCAGCAGAGAGGTGTTAGACAGGCAGTGACATTCACGCTGGAGGTGAGCGTCGCAGATGAGGTGGGGCAGACAGTTTAGTGTTGCTAGTTAGAGGTGCTGAGGCCGTGGGTTTACGGTTCCGAAAAGGGTTAAGTAAGAATATGATTTCCAAGAGATCAAGATCCGCAAAAAGATGGTGGTATTCTTGTTGTTTGCGATATTTTCTAGGGTCTTTTATCGCTTTGAAATGTTTTAAGTTGTATTAAATTTAAGTAAGCTGAGTTTTAGTGAGTCAATTTGTTCGTAAATAATCCTGTTAAGGTCCCTCCCAGCAAATGACGTCTTACAAATTATAGAATCTACTATTTTGTAAGTGCTCAAACAAGTATCACGCTATCAGCAGCCTTTTGTCGGGGAAACTAGCGACTGATGAGAAGATTAGAGAGCTTTCCAACGAGTAATTACTCTTTTTCAGTAATATATTTATCAAAATCTAGATGTGTATTTTAGTACCTTAGAGTGCGTACGGCGCAGTGCTTAGAGGCGCTGTGCGATACGCACGTAGTTGATCAGTCGATGATCGTTGGTTCGATCCCACGCTCTAGATTCGCTAAGCTTTCCTTCCCTCCAGTAACAGCAAACTGGTACCAGACTCGTCTGAGAGGATAGCAGCACTAATCTGATGCATTGCTATGCCATCGCAAGTCATTATAAAGGCCAGTTAGGCATCCATTCGGCTATGCGAAATGCGAATGGAGTCGAATGCATGACGCATTCTTCAGGGAGCGATCAACGCCCAGAGCTTTTTTCTCATGAGTGCTCCTACTCTTTTTCATGGCAAAATACAGTGTGGAATACAGCCACAAGGCTGTTGAGTTATGAGCCGAACTCAGAACTCCATGTGAGTCTCGAACCCTTGATTACTTCCTTCGTGGGCTCGCGCGCTATCCACTATGCTAGTCAAGGCACTAATTTGTCCTTCTATTGGGTATAATGTAGCTCTATCAGTGCCATCAGTTATCGCCTATTAGCAGGAACGGTTTAGGAGGCACAAATCGGCATTGAACCCTTCAAGCTGAGAGCAGTCGACATTAGAATGTCCTAACTTTTCATTTGCTGTCTATCCTTGTTTGGTTCAGGATTGGTATGGTGGATATGCGCGAGTCGCTGCAGGGGTAATCACGAGTTCGAAGGCTTGAGGTTCCGAGTTTTGCTTTCATCTCGGCACCCTAGTGCGCCAAGATTTGTTACTCGTAATTTTTCAGCTTTTGAGATTTGTGACCCACATTCAAAATAGTTGATCTTAAGCTATTCAAAGAAAGATATTGTTCTATGTAGGTGGTACTGTGTGTTCCAGGTATTAACAATGGAACCGTCTCCTGGTCTTCCTGATCAGGTCTTTGTATGCAACGCTGGCCTTGTCTACAACAATAAAGTCTATCTGAGTAAATTCCGACACAAAGAAAGGTTGGTATCATACCGTTTGGGAGTATCTTCTCGAGACTCAACGCTCAATTATAGAATTCCGGTGCTATTTATATGCCTTTGTGAAGCATAAATTTTATTAACTCTTTTTCCTAAAGTAATCTTTAGACAGTAGTGGCTATCGGAATAGGCATGAGTTCAGATTCGATGGTGAAATCGACAAAAGATTTATAAACACAAGAGACCAGAGATCAAGAGGGTAAGGGGTAAGGACAAACCGCTATCAGTCGGGCCAGTCACCAGGTGAAGACTTCACTTGAATCAGATCAACGACGTTCATCCTTCATTTGCTGAGTAGACAAATTAAGCCGTGAGCTGAGTAGAAAGTAAGGATGTCTTAAGTTGTAAGGCTTCGTCTGTTTTCATTTGAACTAAGGGAAACTGTCCACTTTGTGATTCTACTGCATCGTGACGCTCAAGACGAATTCAGAACCGTACTAGACGATGTTTGACGTACCAAATAGAAGCGGAAAATATCGAAACTTCTCCCTGAGCTGAAATGTGAAAGCTATCGCTATCTCATGGTTCGCAGTTAGAGACATGCTCTATGACAACGATGCCGGTGGAGCTGTTATCACCTACATCACCTGTCGTTCCGTTGATCGTCGAGTGACGTCGAGCGCACACCAGTAATGCTTCCATTTGCCCCTATCTCACGAAAGAGAACCCAGTTGGTCCTCCTTGTTCCAGAGATACATTAAGCATCATAATAATTTCAAAAAAGAATGTCTAAAGCCTAAACGAGGTTGGTACGCCAGGGCCATACACCGGTGTTTCGAAGATTTCGGCCTCCTCGTCATTGTCATTGTACACTGTGCCATCACTACATACGGCTCCCTACTTGCTACAATGCAGGGCTTAATTTGGGGCGGGGGTCACTGACGAGGAGGCCGAAACATCCGGAACACCGGTGTATGACCCTGGCGTACCAACCTCGTTTAGGGTTTAGACATTCTTTTTTGAAATTATCTCAAATGTTTATTGCGAGGTTTCAAAAACAGTCGATCTCATGGATTAGGCATCATATTTCTATTCTAGAATTTCGTTAAAAAATCGCACCATTAAGCTGTGTCAGTGATCTTCTTGTGGTGTGCTTGATATCCCGAGGAATCCAGTCGGTGACAACTCTCGTCCATCGGTAGTCATTAGAATGCACTGCTTGTCCGACCCACCTCTTCGATACCCTAGCGTGTGAAACGACGTCCTAAACTTTCGATCGTTGACGTAGATCAGAACCTGAGACCTTTGCTCTTATTTGCGAAGTAGGGACTACTCTTAAAGTTTTGAAGGTGAACACCTGAACACTTGAAGATGATGTAATAGCATAGAAATATGATCGTATATCGACAAGATACGCGGGGAGCTGCAAACCCTAGTAACTGTCCTTTTCTTTAGCTAGAACTTGGACGAGGTCAAAGAAACTAACCTGGTTAAAGAAAAGGACAGACCATAAGAAATTTTACATTTCTTTACTCATGCCGAGGTTTCGAGAGCGCCGTACTTTTGGGCTATTGCAAACCCTACTGTTGGCACAGTCAAGGTGTCATGTTTAGTTTGACCTGTCAAGAGAAGCTTTTAGGGGAATCGCCGGTGAATTTGGCGGTCGAGAATTTTTGATCTTTGAAGCTTGGAATTTCAGACATCTGCCGTTCCATTGTAGACGTTCAGAAAAATGTATCTTAATTGGCTATTCAAGTTATAATCGTGGAAATTGGAGATATTAAAGGAAATTAATGAAGAAGAACCACACGTAACAAAGTGGAGGGTTCTCTTGCAAGAGTCAAGACCATGCATGGTGATCACCTCGAAAGTTTATGCATTGTAAATATCTGTGGCATCAGTGTTGTAAAATTCACTACTATTCAACAGAACTGGAGAACAAGAGCATTATTTGAAATGGTTCAAATCACAAGGCTTCCATATTATCGGTGAAGACTATCCGGAGTTCTTCGAAGGAGGAGGCGATGCCGTCTTTTCGGACCTACGAACACTTTGGGCCGGCTATGGACCCACGATCTGCTAAAGGGGTCTGTTGATGTTTGACCTTTTAGTATTGTAGTGACCTTTGCTAGTTCTTTGGTGACTTTTATATGAGTGATCTACCTCATTTAGGTATATGAGAAAATCAAAGGGCTTGGAGAATTCGATACGATTTTGTGCGAGCTGATCCATCCGAAGTTCTACCACCTGGATACCTGTTTCACACCAGTTGATGATAGCACTGCTCTCTGGTACCCACCGGCGTTCTCGGACAAAACAAAGGAAGAGGTCATCACTTAATTTGATTTTCATATTATGTAGTCTTCATACCAATTATGCTTTGGCCAGCCCCTTTTTTTTTGAAAGGTTTGAGCCGTAATTTGACCACTGGCATTCAAATTACAGTGAATACCTTCGGCTAATCCATGCGGTTTTTTGTCTGGATTTAGAAAATTCCAAGTGAACAATAGAATCTCTGCAGGCAGTCCGGTCAGAATTTTTATAAGCGTAGCAGCAGCCTCCCTCAGGAAGTCGTACTCTTTGAAAGGATGGGCTTATTGAGTCATTTTAGAACACGAAAGTGGCCAATTCTGCTTGCCGTCTAGGTGGGCTGATATGCTACTCTTTCACTCAAAGAACGTGAACTAGATCAGTTGATAAGGTGACCGCTATTTGTCGTAGAAGCCGAGGCAGAGAACTCAGAAATTACTGAGGAGGATTTACATGGTGCCTGAGGCGCGAGGTATCCAGGATCTTTGAAGCCGTCCTTTCAATGTATTCCCAGTTCTTCATCTCCAGAAGTTGTCGTGAATCAAACTTGTTGACCTTTCAGCTTGACACAGGCACAGTCACCTGTCACCTGTATCACCTGTCGTCCCGTTGATCGTCAAGTGACTCGAGCGGGTACCAGCAACTCTTCCATTTTTCCCTATCGCGTGCAAGAGTAGCCCAGTGGGTCCTCCTCGCTCTAGGTATTCGCTGAGCATCATCATATCTTTCTTCTATCGATTTCGTGAAGAAATCGGACCAACGGGTCACTGGTCTTCCTTTAGAGCGCTTGACGTCCCGAGGAACTCCAGTCGGTAACGGCTCTCGTCCATCGGTTGTCGTTGAAGCGCATCACGTGTCCGGCCCACCTTATTTTCGATATCCTGGCGTGTAGAACGGCGTCTCTGATTTTCGATCGTTGACGTAGGTCGGAACTTCGGATCCTTTCTCTCATTTGCGAGATACGGGATACTCCTAGCATAGACCTTTCGACTGCGCGTTCGATAACGGCAAGTGGTCTTTCATCCTGCTTACGTAGCGACCAGGCTTCTGCTGCATACGTTAAGGCAGGGATAATTGTCGAGTCGAAAAGGTGGGCACGGAGTCGGATGTTCATTGTCCTCTTCACTACATCTTCGATGCTCTTAAACGTTCCCCAAGCTGCTCGTTTCCTCCTGTTCCAGAGATGATCATGTTGTTCATCATGTTGATTTCATGACCTAGATAGACGTCTATCTAGGACAGGCATAGTATGTGTGGAAAAATGCTGCTATAACTTATCTTCTATCGGTGAATTTAGTCAACTTTGCAAAATTTTGTCCAAGAAATCTGTAAGTCGTATTTTGAGGATGATTCCGTTTCAGATTATGCGACGACTGCCAAACTCTATTGCGGTTTGTGATGAAGAGGCGAATGCGTTCGTCTGTAATGCGATTACTGTCCGAAGTACGGTGATCTCCCCGATAGGAGTTAAGCCAGCCACCCGACGAGCACTTAAGGAGCGTAACATATCCGTCGTTGAGGTGGACATGAGTGAGTTCATGAAGAGCGGTGGTGCTTGCCAATGCCTGGTTCTTCGACTCTTGTCACTTATCTGAATAAAGCTTTTTTCTATCGCTATGTGTTTAACATTTCACGAAGTCATTTATCCTTTTTACATCGAATGAACAGAGGTCGATATGTGTATTCATTGATCTGTAGAAAATGCATACGTTGGCGATTAGAGCGTAAGGACATCAAGCTTTCACATCTGTGTAGATACAACTGACCAGAAGGGCATGTGGCGCAGTGGTAGAGGTGCTTTGCAACACCTACATGCGTTCGACGGTTCTTGCGTCTAAGGCTCACTAGGCTCTCCTATCTCTCTAAAGTAAACGACTTGGTACTATCAGGATTTTCTGGGAGAACTGTGAGTAATCGTGGAGGCCAGATAGGCATTCAATTACATCAGACGAGGCCATATTGCATCACTTGAGGACTGTTGAACGCCTAGAGCTTAATCCTCCTATCCTTGATGTAGTGACGGTTAATGTACTTTATGTAGATCCCTCGAATGTCTATTTGGATGGACCATCTTCACTGTTCATAAGGGCGGGCCCCAGCTTGATTTCAGTGCTGTGAACATCATCAATCAACGGCTGTAGCAATTTCTTCCAGTAATCCGATGGCGAGTAGAGAACTTGGATGACCCGTCTCCAGTGATAGTGCACACCCCAGCATAGGGAAACTGTGTTGGTTTAGCTGTTCTGTTCCATGGAGTCTCGAGATAAGCCTAGCCGAGGTCTTCTCAGGTCGTCAACACTTTCGAGCAGCCGCCGGTCTTTCCTGCTACGGTTTACTCTTAGACGGACTATCAGGGTGGAAACGTCGGACTCCTTAGCTTGGATGAACCCTGCGCTCCCGGCCACGATGAGGCGGTACACCATTTGAGAGGACGAGTACAAGAACTCGACTGAAGTAATAAAAGAGGTCGAATCAAGTGCAAATATTTATTACAACGAGGAACTTCTACTCGTGTCAATGTTTGTACGCCATTCATAGTAGTGAGCCTTGAATTTCCGTGTAATCTTATTTTCCGGAATTTTTCCTGCTAAAAGAAATTTCCTGAAAGGTATTTTCTGGAAGAAAAAAAAAGGAAGAAAGTGCCTCCCAAATGGTTGACCGCCTCATCGTGGCTGGAAAAGTTCCTGGGTGTGTCGAGCCATGAAGTACAGCGGAGTTCAACCTCTCCAGGAGGGTCAGCTAAGTTGATAAGGAGTCCGACGTTTGCATCTGGAAAGCCCAGCTAAGACTAAACCGTACCACGAATGGCCACCGTCTTGGTAGCTACCAGTCGCAAGGTGGAGATCTCCCTCTGATCTACAAAGGCCGGTGACTGCCGTAATGCGGTGACGACCACAGCAAGCATCGGGCAAGCTTGACTCGGAACTCCAGGGAACAAAACAGGTACACCAGCACCGTTTTTCTGAGTTGGGACTTGCACTAGCGGTGAAGACGGGCCGTCCATGTGTCCAAGTAAGTGAGAGAATGAGTCGTAGTCCTATATCGAAGAAAGAGTGGTAGCTGAGCGATGGCTTCAGTAGTGTAGTGGTAGTACGCACAACTGGAATAGGCGAAACGCGGGGTCAACTCCCGATCGAGGTTTAGCCTTGGGTATTACTCCACGTCAATGGAGAATTCGTACAAGTCCTTCGTGATTGCTCGAGATGTTCCGACGCACTTACAGGAAAACCGCCGACACGAAGATCTGACCTCTTCACGAAAATCACTGAAGAAAGATGTGATAACCAATAATGTGAAGTGCTGTGCAAAAACATTTGCGTCAGCCGGGATTCGAACCCAGATCTCACTCTTTCCGTATAACGAGTGCAAAACGAGCGTAGGCGGTGCAACGGTTAGCATACGCTCTCGGAAAGAGTGAGATCTCGGTTCGAATCCCGGCTGACGCAAATGTTTTTGCGGAGCACTCCACATTATTGGGTATACTTTAACAACATACCACTGCAAGTGGCGGTCAAATAAAAAGAATTCTGAAAGATGTGACACTCAACGAATCCCTAAGAGAAAGAGGACCCACTGGGCTGCTCTCGCACGTAACAGGAATAATGGAAGTTTTGCTGTTCTCCGACCGAGTCACTCGATGATCAACGGGATAACAGGTGATACAGGAGTACTCGTTTCTAATACACTATGATTTCGCTAAAAACTCCCTAACCCTTTCGGGACCGTGTGCCCACGGCCTCTGCACCACTGAATGGCAACTCTGAACGGTCTGCCTCACCTCTTCTTCATCTCTAACCCTCATACCAGCACTGTTAAACGCCGCAGAGTGCCATGTTTAGACGTGGCAGGCTTGAGGTCAGAGACGAAGAGGAGCTGGGGCAGACTGTCAGAGCTGGCAGTTAGTGGTACAGAGGCCGGGGGTTCACGGTCCCCAAAGGGCTCTGTATGAGAATTCATGAAATCCTGAAATATCAGGGGTACCGGCGATCGGTGTCAGTTCCACCAGATGTGGTCATGAACTGGTCGAAAAACATGCTCCAGTTGGTATAGCTCGCTCTAAGCACAACCTCGTCTAGCAGTGGCAATGGAGCACATTTTCCATTCCGATATCCCTTTCTTGGTTTGTTTCACGCCGTGTTTATGCTTATTTTGGTTAGCATAGGAGTTCGGTTCCCACTTATAAAAGAGAAAAGGTTTAATGATTTGTGTCTGAAGTGCGACGTGCATTGGATTCCATTCGTAGCGTCGTTTGAAGTGATGGGATTCCCCATTGGACCTTACAATGGCCTAGTACGAGAAATCTGGGAAATTTCCCGAAAGCGGGGAAGATTTTCGAATTAGCTGTGGAAATCGCGCTCTTTTGAGAAGACACCGAAATCGCTACGCGCCGCGCGCAACGCAATTTTTGAGGCACGCGGTCTTGTGTGTGCTGAAGGTGAAACCTAATCTTATTTTTGCTGCTACAGCACACTGAGGAGGCCCCAACAAAATTCAATTAGACTATTGAAATCATCGAGTCTTAAGCTATCGAATGACTGTTAAAAGTTCAGCGTCGGTGGTGCAACGGTTAGCATACGCTCCCGGAAAGAGCGAGATCTGGGTTCGAATCCCGGCTGACGCAAACGTTTTTGCGCACCACTCCACATTATTGGGTATAATATAAGACCATAACACAGCAAGAGGCGGTCAACTAAATGAACTTCAATACTAAAAGTTTGAGTTAAAGGCGGCGAAAAACTCCCTGTCCCGAACGGGTTAATCAAGCTGCAGCCTCCTGTTGTTCTTTGAGGATCTTCAGCTAAATATCAAATGGAGTTTTTCTTTCGCGGCACTATTTTAACACTTTGGCGACCACCGTTGTTGAGCAGGTGACGTCGCGCTGTCGTTCACGCGGCAGTTGCAAGCGGGCAGCGTCTGCATGTCTGCGCATACGCACGCATGTCTCGCCGTCTGCGCCTGCTTTCCCACGAGACGCGACGCCGCCATTGGAGTAGCTGAGTGAGATTTGACGTCGTGCGGCACGGTGGGAAACGTACCATATGGTTCTCAAACGGTTAAGAAGATAATTCCGCTTGTCGATGTCAGTACCTGTCTCCAGCCAACTGTTGCTTGTATTCGAGGCACTTTTTTCTATGGAGCTTTTTGACAGGAAGGGCTAAGTTAGCATTTGATTACCTCGGACGACGGTACGAATGGAGTCCAATGCATACAGTAGAGCTGCTCCTAGCGGTTGATCAGCGCCAAGAGCTTTATCCGTCTTTTAGAGGATCTGCACTCAACTATTGCAGAGTGTTAGGCTCTCCTCATTTCATTCGATCATGCGCAAGGATGCTGAGTGATACGTAGAACATTCGATCTCTGGTAGGAACCTGCGTTCCACCGAACCCGTACCGAGGAGTAGGGGAGGAGGGGGGTGCCCCACTACCACTATGCCATCGGTGCCATTGGTGCCATCGCTTCACTACCTCTCTTTGTTGTCTCAGATGATGTCGATGTGCCTATGCAGAGTGTTCTTGGTTATTTCCGTAGTTAACACTTTCGGGACCGTGGGCCCACGGCCTCCGCATCTCTAGCTGGCAACTACGGATGGTCCGCTCCACCTCCTCTGCGTCTCTAATTCCCAGCTTGCCGCGTCTGACATTGTTAATGTGCTAGACGTAGCACGCTGGTGGTTAGAGATGAAGAGGAGGTGGAGTGGACCGTTCATAATGGCCAATTGGAGACGCGGAGGCCGTGGGTCCACAGTCGCGAAAGGATCAAATACAACTATGTAACCGATATTTTCCAGGCGAAATGCGAGTACCACCGGGCGCTCCGGTGCCTTTCTGGTTTTCTGTCAGGAATCGACTGCCACCATTTCTTAAATTCCGTCGACCGTCGATCGGTACGGTGGCCGTTGTAAGTACTGTAGTGCTGACAAGTGCCGGTATTTTTGCCGTCATCGTCTATCCGATGATCGAAAACGACTACTACAAAATGGCTCAGTCGGAAGAGAGAGCGCTCTTGCAAGGCACTCAAGAGGATCATGCCCGCGGTCAGCGTGTTTGGTCGGATCCGTTCGGACGAAAATAGGCTTCTTTTGGCCCTATTTCTTTCTCTTTTTCCAGGCAGTAATAGACTTTGATCTACCAGATATTTAGGGTTTTCATTAGAGTTATTGTCCACTCTCTTATGTTTCTAGTTGTATAGTACTTGTGACCAACTAATAATGTAGATCAAATGATCCAAAAGGGGGATATTTGCCCTGTATCAAATGTTTTTTTCGATGTCATTTTTGGAATGCTCATCAGACTACTATGTATATTACCTTGTTCTTTACTCGCAGATCATACTTGTGATCTATTTTTAATGGAATAAATATTCTAGAATAGATGGAATCCAAAGAAGACCAAGGAGTCCAGAACGAGAAGGAATGCGACGATGTGCCGGAGGATGCAGCGGGTGCAGATGATCTCGAGAAGGACGGAGCTGTATTGAGGAATGATTATAGCTTAGATGAATACGCGGACGATATCGAGGTTCGTTTAGATACCAGGTCGTTCCATAAGTTTTGGCACTGACAGGGCAGGGAACACTAAATTTACTGGCCAGAAGTAATCAAATTGCATGTTTGATATACCCATTGATGTAGAGTGATGTGCAAAACTTTCGCGTCAGGCGGGACTAGAACCCGCACCTCACTCTTTCCGCGAATGCGTGCTCTATCCGTTACACTACTGACGCCCATTTTGCACATCGCTCTTTGCTACGCTTTAGCCCACCTATCTGTCAGCCGCCAGCCGTCAACGGCCTGGCCCGGGTAGTTGGTCCTCGACATAGAACCCAGTCACGCTGACAGATATTGGGTATCAAAGATCAAACGAGATTCTTTTTATTTAACCGCTTCTAGCGGTGGTATGATGTTACAAATGTTCAGTAAAGAGTGGAGGTGCGGGTTCTAGTCCCGCCTGACGCGAAAAGTTTTGCACATCACTCTACATCAGTGGGTATATATTTGTAACATCATACCACAGCTAGAAGCGGTCAAATAAAAAGAATCTTGCATGATTTTGGTATGACTGACTTGCGCATTTTCTTGTGAACACTTTGGTGTACAACTTGTCTATACTCGTTCTAGAGGTGAAGCTATTGTGGGAACAAATTCGCTTGCTACTCAGGCACGAATGGCGCGTAGGAGAAAATGCTAATGAAGCGGCACGGAAGATTAATGAAGCTTGGGGAGACGATACGGTGCAGAAAGGACGTGCAGGCAGTGGATCACGAAGTTCAAGGCTGGAGAGAATAGTTTGGACTTTCAGTCGCGTTCGCGCCGTCCACAAGAATCTCCACTGACTTTCCGGGACCGTGCACCCATGCTCTCTGCATCTCTGACCGGGAGCTCTGGACAGTCTGCTTCTGCCTTCCCTGCATCTCTAACCCCAAGCTGCTGCGTCTAACAATGACATGCTGGGGGTTTGAGATGCTGACGAGGTGGAGCGGACCGTCCAGAGTTGCCAGTTAAAGATGCAGAGGCCGTAGGTCTACGGTCCGGAAATAGTTGATCTTGAGCGCCACTTCACTAGCATTTACACCTAGGCGCCATTCGTGTAATTCTGAATAGTATGCGGAATTGTTCCCAGGACTGTTCCATCTTAGAACAAGGTGGGCAAGTTGCATAGCAAAATGTTCGCAAGAAAATGCGCAATTGAATGATACCAAAATTTTGCGGTTTTGATTATTGCCCTAGTGCCAAGACTTACGGGACGACCTTATAGTTCATAAGCGACAATGACCTCCTTATTTGAGCCTTTCTATTTGCTATAACCTACTCATTTTTCAGATGCTGGATTTAAGCCACACTCGAGCCGATCATATACCGGATTTGTCTAGGTTTAGCAATTTGAAGGTTTGTGAAAACCAACTCGGCTCTTTGCTGTGTGTCTCAGTCATTACTTTCTAGTACGTGTTTGCAGGACTTAGCTCTGCGCACCAATTTGCTCAAATCTATGGGTCCAAATCTTCGATCCCTCATTAATCTTGTTGAATTGGATCTTTACGAAAATCAGATTGAATCTATTGAGAACCTTGAGACGCTTAGTAACCTTACAAGGCTTGACCTTAGTTTCAACAGGTAATCTCTCTTCGTTTGTTTAACAACTATTTAACAAACCTCTTCAAGATACTCTGATAATGTGTCGAAACATCATTTCTAACAAGAAATAAGATAATCTGACCTATTAGTGGTATGCAAAATATCCGATATCAGGCGAAAGTCGAGCTCGCATTTCACCGATATCTGATAAGCGTGTTACCATAGACCACCGATGCCACCGCTGCTATCTGTCTTTCTTCGATATATCCTATCAAACTAGATGCATATAATGCAGATAAGTGCTTACCTGACGTAAACCCGTCGAAGGTTGGTTACTGACAGCTTCGATAGGATATATCGAAAAGAGTGGTAGCAGAGCAGTGGCATCGGTTGTGTAGTGGTAACACGCGCCCATACGAAGTGAAATGCGAGTTCAAGTCCCGCTTGATGCGAATATATTGCCTGTTATTCAGTACTCCTAGATACATATCTGTAACACGATACCACTGCTAAAAAGCACCAAACATAAGGAGATAATTTAGATTTTAAACTTTATTATCTTGCAATCGTTAAGGTTACAATGCTTGACATTAGCTTCAACGAGTGATCTCGCTTTGATCTCTAGCAACTCGTTGAAAAATGCTTGATTTTTTTCCACTCGACTGTTCTCATACCTCGCTATGAACATTCAGTATAATCCGTGAGAGGGTTTAAAGAGGTTAACACGTCAGTGGCTCATGTACCTTTTGGCGGTAGCGCCCGCTTCATGAGATCCACGCGCATCGCATTGAACCCTACTTTAATAGCAAAAATGGGAGACGTTATGGTCATAGCACATGATATTGTGTCATCACCACTTTTTCAGTCAACTGATTTTTGAGTTTCCCCATTCCCGCCACAGAGTAGGGTTCAGTGGGGGCATGAGGCTCTGATGAAGCGGGCGATACCGCCTGGACGTAGGTAGACCACTGGCGTATCAGCCTCGAAAAGGTTTTCTCAACATTCTCACGGACTATACTGAAGGTTTATAGCGAGGTTTGAGAACAGTCAAGTGGAAAAAAATTAAGCATTTTCCAATGAACTGCTAGTGATCGAAGCGAGATCACCCGTTGAAGCTATGTTCAAGCATTGTAAGTTCAACGATTGCAAGATAAGAAGTTCACAATCTAGATTACCTCCATTTGTTTTCTTTCATTTCCAGAATTCGTCAGATATCGGGACTTTCAACGTTGACTAAGCTGGCACGTATATATCTTGTACACAATAAAATCACCGAAATCAAAGGGCTTGACAGCTTATTAGATCTAGAACTTCTTGAACTTGGAGATAACAGGTTTGTTAGCTTCATTAGGCGTCGTTCCATATCATTTAGCAGTCTGGTTCATTACGGTTCCGCGAAATTTGTAGTCACAAACTATGTATTCGGTTTTTGATGTTACAAGCCGTCAGCAAAAACCATTCAGAAATTTTTCATTCAGTCGAATAAGGCATCAAAAACCCCTTGAATGGACCACGTTAACGAAAAATGAACTGGATAAAGGGCGCGTAGTCAGAGAGTGTTCTATCCACGCACATGTGGTAATGGTTCGATCCCGTTCCCGAGCCTCAACAATCGGCCATCCTTACGGGATCGGCACGATCTGTTGCTAGACTTGTTTGGGAGGATGTCAGCACTGACTTCAAGCGTTGATAGGTCACCGCTAATCATTTTAAACGCAAGATATCCATCCAGCCATCTCAAGCGATGCCACGAATGGATTTGAATGCATGGCGCGTCCCTCAGGGATTGATTAGCTCCGAGAGCTTTATTTATTTGTTTGTCGATGCAACATCAACTTTTGTGATACCTTTCACTGACTGTCTTTTGAAAACTGTGTTTTGGTGAGAAGGTTTCCTTTTAACCCTCCATTCTTATTCTTTTAGAATCAACACCATCAAAAATATCTCCCATCTTACGAAACTGCGTGAGTTGTACATTGGCAAGAACAAGATCTCCAAAATCGAAGGGTTGGAATCGTTGAAGGAGCTGAGATTACTAGAGCATTCCGGTATGTAAGCCAAGAGACATACAATTTTCATCTCGTTTTACCTGATTTTATTGATCACGTCAGTCAGAAATGTTGTAGGCGAATCGATTAACTAAGATCGAGAACTTGGAAGCACTGACGAATCTCGAAGAGATCTACCTCAGCGATCAAGGAATCGAAGACATCTCCACCTGGCTATGCTAGTGCGTAGATTCGTTTCCTTTTTTCCATCATCAACGTTCAGAAGAGCTTTTCATTAGCATATTTTTGACGAATTATTCTTGAGTTCTGACTATTTTCTAGAAGAAACTGCGAATCATTGATATTTCCAATAACGAAGTGACATCGTTTGATGGAATTTCGGAGCTGAAGGAGCTGACCGATGTTTGGGTGCGTTGGATTCTTTTCTTCTTTCCTGAGATTCGTTTTGATGCAGTTTTGTTCGAAATTGCTTCTTACTATCTGAATTCTTCTTTAAACTGCTTTTTAGAAGTGTTCTGATGTTGTAAAAATATATATATAATATATATGTACATATACATATATACATATACATATATGTATATATATATATATTTATGTATGCGTTGTATATATTTAAGAGTATTGAATGGTGCGCAAACACTCGACCTAGGCTTGAGTTTAACCCACTTTCATCTATACCGAGGGCCGCGTGCTAACCAATGTACTGCCGGCGCTCGTTCCACGATCACTAAAAAAACTCCAAAAAGTGATGACAGAACAAGTTCCAGTAGTGCAGTGGTTAGCACGTGCTTCCGGAAGGGATGAAATGCGGATGAGGGTCCCGCCCGACGTCCAAAGTCTTGCATACCGCTCAACAATACTGGATATGTATGATCGCGTACTACCCGATCTTCATTTTTACTGCTTCTTAGCGGTGTTATGGTGTTACAAAAATAAATCCAAGAGTACTGAGTGTTGTGCAAGACACTCGACCCAGGTGGGAATTGGATAGTGCACAGAAGGGCGCATGTGGCGCAGTAGAAAGTGCTCTACGTCGCTTACAGGGTCGATAGTTCGATCTCGCACTCATAGCTCACCAAGCCATCCGTCCTTCTGGGGTCAGTAAGTTAGTAAATTAGTATAGGAGTGGTCGCAGATCTGTCTGGGATGATAAGCAGCGGTGATTTGATACAGCGGTAGGCCTTCCCGAGTCATTTTGAAGTCCAGGTATGCATTCAATCACCTCAAACGGACTTCATAATTCAAGACGAATGCATGGCGCATCCATTAAGGAGATCAGGAGAGCTTCATCGTTTATCCTTTATCGGTGGCGTGTGCAACCAAAATACCATCGAGTCCACCAATTCGATACCTCTACCTCTTCCCTCACTATAAAATTATGTAGATTGTACATTCCGGATAGCTGTGAGATTAATTGGGTTTGATATCAACATGTGCTTACCCGACCAAATCCGCTAAGGGTTGCTTGCTGATGGCTGTGACAGACTGTATCGCACAAAGAGTGGTAGCAAAGCGGTGACCTCGTTGTTGTAGTGGTATCACGCGCCCTTGGTCTGGGTGAAACGTGGGTTCAACTCCCGCCAGGTTAAATTATTTGCGTACCATTCAATGCTCGTAGATGTATATCCCTTTGAGGACCATGCTGATAGGAAGGCGGCGTTGCGCCGTCGCTTACGCGGTAGTCGCAGGTAGACAGCATTTGCATGCTTGTGCATGCATGTCTGGCTGTCTGTGCCTGCTTTCCCACGAAACGCGGCGCCGCTATACGTCGCGCGACATGGTACTAAAGGTACCATATGGTCCTTGAAGGGATATCTATAGTTGTTTACTAATAAAACATGTATTTAAGGCCAACGATAACCGTATATCGAGTTGGGCTGAGGTTGATAAACTCAGTGGATTGGATAAATTGGATACGATCTACCTGGAACGCAACCCGATCTACGAAAGTGATCGTACTGGTTATCGTAGAAAAGTGATGCTGGCCTTGCAGCAAGTCAAACAAATTGATGCCACAATGTGTCGTTAAGATCATACCTCTGTGATGCTCCGTTCAGTCTTCAGTGTCTGGCTACTTAACCCTTGTAATCCTCACTTTTTGTGACTCATATTTCGGCTATTTTTGTATTTTTTTCCCCTTTTTTTATCAATTTTTAAGCGATATGTCCTCGGTAGTCATGATGAAACAACTGTGAAATCATCCTGGAATATGGAGAGATAGCAAAACTTTTGAAACCCAACCGGTAGGAGCTGAACCCTCATTTCAACCTTTCCAGGAACTCGCGCTAACCACTATGCTACGGAGTTCTTGTTGTACTGTCACCCTATTTTTTCGCCTACTGGCTTTATGTCTGACATGTATTTCATTACTTCGCTGTAATATTGACGTTTTAAATATTGTCTATTAAAGGATAAATAAAGGATAAAGACCTCGGCGTTGCTCATTTCAGTCACTGAGAGATGCGATCAAGCATTGGGCTCCATTCCAAGTGTCTATCTGGTCTATCGGTCTATCAACTCAATAATGCTATCCTCCTCAGATAAGTCTGATATAATTCACTGATCCCAGGAGAGTAGGAGGCTCGGGCAGCTTGGTGAGAGGTCGAACCTCTGACCACGCGTGCGCCGCAGGACTCCTGAACCACTGCGCAATGCGCGCTCCCTCTTCCTCCTCCGCGTCCTGTCCTTTGCCGCCCATGACAACCAATCATGTCCGGCGGCGTCATCACAGGTGTCCCCTTTGTGGCCATTTTCGTACTACAATGCTCCGACTACGTGGTGAAATTCGAGCTCCTGTATTGGCATCTCGTAAATGTTGTTCGGTTTATTTCTTATTTTCACAGAAATTTTTTTTATTTTTCGGAGCCGAGAAGTTATTACTGTAAATTTTTTTAGCTCATACTATATTATTTATTATTATTATGTTTATATTTTCTATTATTTATCATATCATTACTTTTATTACTTATTATTTTTTCATTTTTATTTTTATTTATTTTTATTTATCATTGTTTTATTATTTATCTATCTATTATTTGTTTGTTTATTTACTTATCATTCTTTCATAAGTATTTTCTAAAGAGCGGCGCGAATTATAATGTCCATTGTATTGACTGGAATGGCAGGTCGTTTTGTAAAGTGGGCAGTTCCAGGAAGAGATTTTCTGTGATAAAAATTGATTTTTTCTTGACTGGATCGCCTTTTTTGGTTCTTTTATGTTAGACGACGGCAGGGGATGAAGAAACGGTCCGTTTTCGCTGCAGAAGAACTTCTCGTAAGAGTTTTAGTGACCATTCGAAAGCTCAAATCTCTGGCTAGCGCCATACATGGCCGGTTTTCTCTAAAAGTCTTTTCATAGCGCTTAAACAAAGGCAGAACATTTGTGTTTCACATACACACGTGATTTTCTCGTAAGGCAGAGCTCTTACTGCAGACTGCTTGTATTCATTCGAAAATCCAACGATGTGAAGTGCTGTGCAAAAAGATTTGCGTCAGCCGGGATTAGAACCCAGATATCATTCTTTAAGGGAGCGTATGCTAACCGTTGCACCAGCGACGCTCGTTTTGCACGGGAAGAGTGAGATCTGGGTTCGAATCCCGGCTGACCCAAATATTTTTGCGCAGCACTCCACATTATCGGGTATACTATAACATCACTCATACCACTGCAAGTGGCAGTCAAAAAAAGAATTCTGACTGATCATTCGAAAACTCAAATCTCTTACTACTGCGCTACGTGGCCATTTTTTGGAAAAAACGCTTTTGAAACGCTTCAACAGAAAGGAATCATCCGTATTTCGCACACGCAGATGTGACCATTCGATAGCGTAAATTTCGATGATTCCGACTCTATGGTTCGTTTCTGGAAAGACCGTTTCACTGCAGTACAGCAGGAGAAATAAGATCGTGTTTTACATACGCGGCGCATTTGCTTATCGATTAGGCCTGTGGTGGCTGCGGGTCGATGCGCAGCTGACATGTGGGATGCGATTTTTGTTATGAAATCTGGGATTTTTTCTCTGTTTTGAGGGTAACTACAGGTTATACGTGTGATTCTGATACTACAAGATTTCCTCTACACGTTCATATGCCTATCGTGCCTAAGCTTAGACTGCTTAGGCTCAGGCTTGCCAGCGGGTTTTGTTGACAAAATAGAGTGAAAATAAAAAAATTTTGAGCTCTTGAAAGCCAGAGCAAGGTCACTTTTGCAATTTCATTAGAAAAGTCTAGATAACCTTAGGGAAATGAGGGAAAAATTCTTATACAAGTGACGAAAATCCGCACGATAACGTGGAGCGCGTGAGAAACATAATCTCATTTCGAATGCTATAGGGCTGTGAAAAGGCTTTCCCAAAGCACAAGTACATTTTTGAACTTAACAAAGTTTACGCCATTGAATAATAGGTTGTAGTTTAGAAGAGGACTTTTACTCAGCAGAATATAATCGTATAATCAGTCAGAATCGGTCGGTGGTGCAACGGTTAGCATACGCTTTCGGGAAGAGTGAGATCTGGGTTCGAATCCCGCCTGACGCAAATGATTTTGCACAGCACTCCACATTATTGGGTATAATCGTACAATGGTAAGAGCGCGCCGCGCTTGAAAAACATAAACTCGTACATCTTGGTTATACGACACGGGATGGAGAAACGACCACTCTGTCTGGATAAAAACTTTCCATGGCTCCTCTAGTATAGTTCCTTCGAGAAGAGTTTGATGAGTTTTTCATATGCGACGCACTTGTTTGTCGCTAGAGTGTGGTCTGAGTCTCTGCTTACCGTGTAATCGAAACGACGTCCTCCGATCGATTTGTCGATCGATCGATCGCAGTGGCGCGACTCACGTGTGAAGTGCAATTTTTGTTATTTAGCTAGTAATTTTTTTCCACTTTGAAAGGAAACTCCAGAAAAACGTGTGGTTCTTTTGCTGCAAGGTTTTCTCTACACGTTCATACGCTTTTCGTTCTTCCAGCGATGTTTCTGTGAAAGCGCTTAGCTGGTGTAAAATATAGTTTTATTTCGAATGCTGCATCTTTATAAAAGAGTCTTATCAAAAGAGGAGCACGTAGCGCAGTAGCCAGAGACTTACGCTTTCGAATGATTACTAACACTCTCATGAAACGTTCTTTTCCAGAGATGGGGGACAATTTTTCCATCTCTTCTCAGACAATGGAAAGGAGTCCTTTTTTTTCTCTAGGAGGATTGAGTACATCGTAGTTACAGAACCACTCTATCATACGTGATTTATCGACCGTACAATGGCAATGGGCGGGATTTTATCTAATTGTGGAAGTTTTCTTCTTTTTTATTTCTTGTCGATTTCAGATAAGCTTTTGGGTAAGATGAAGCTCATTTTTATTTCTATCCTCGCCTCCGTCGTCACGGCCGATCGTATTCTCGTGCTGCTCGAGAGTCTTGGAGCCAGAGAGACTCATTCGATCTTCTTTCGCTCTCTTCAAGGTTGGTGATCACTGTTCTTTGTGCACCTTCTGGTTCTAAATGGACAGTGACGGATTTCAGATAGAGGCCATCAGCTGGTATTTCGAACCGCCGATGATCCATCGCTGAGTTTGATAAAATTCGGTAAACTGAGTTATGATCACTTGATTATTTTCGCTCCGTCGGTAGAAGGTTCGTAGTTGCTTTTTTTACTTTTGTGTTTTGAAATCTATCTTTACACAGTTTTTTTTTCTGAAAAATCTCCAATCCTTGTGAGAAAATGTCCGATTTGTGAGGTTAGAATGATTTCAGATGAGATATCAACAGAAGACTTTCTTAAGTCTCTCGGGGTTTGATATTATATGTTAGCGGTATAAGTAGGTTTCGACGATTTCGCCCGTCTTATCAGTACCACACGCTTCATACACAGAGTACCAAGGGAAGAACATGAACAGTGATCCTCAAGCGAAATACCGCGTGTTGCTACTCGAACACTTGCTACTTTCAGTATGGGGCATGCGGCACTGATGAGACGAGTGAAACCGCTGGAACGTAGGTGTTCAACTAACCTACAGTATCAACTCGAATAAAGCTTGATAGAAACTCTGTGGAAATATTTTGTATATATGCAAATATATGTATATATATACATACATATATACATATATATGCATATATATATATATATATATAACGCATGTGGCGCAGTGGTTTGAGGTGCTCTGCGTCGCACAAGAGGCCAATGGTTCGATCTCGCGCTCATGGCTCACCAAGCCATCCATCCCTCCGGGGTCGGTGAATTGGTACCAGACAGGTCTCAGACTTGTCTGGGAGGAAAAGCTGCACTAACTCTGTTCAGCGGGAGGCCACCGCGAGTCACTGTAAAGGCCATATATGCATTCAATCACCTCAAACGCAGTTAAAAATTGAAGTCGAATGCATGGCGCATCCCTCAGGGATTGATCAACGCCGAGAGCTTTAGCCTTTATACATATATATATATATATATATATATATATATATATATATATATGTATATATATATATATATCGAAGTTTTTCAAAAAGGTTTCCAGAATTCAGCCGAATGAAGAGAATATTTAGCGCTTTTCATTGAATTTTATAGCTATATGTTGCTGCCAGCCGAATGGAGAGGCTCAGATCTATAAAATTCCATTTCTTCTTCTCGATCATGAAAGTCTGGCTCGCGTCGTCTGTTGTTTGAAAAATTGGTGTTATTGTTTAAGTTGATGATGAAGAGGTTGCCAGTGATACCAGTTCTATCTACATTTCATTAGCAGTTTTTGCGCTGTTATAGAAAAGCTTAGTGGTGGTTCTCTCATCTCAGCCATTTCAATTTTGTAACATTTTGTCGAGAGCACTTGTGGCGCAGTGATGAGAGGGATTTCACGAAGGACACATGGTTGATCAATCGATGGTCGAAGGTTTGCTGTCTGGGTGAATACCAGCATTGCATGGGCTGATACTGCGAGTCATTGTAAGAGCTAGATATGAATTCAGTCACCTCTAAATTGCTAGACGAAAGCGAACGCGTCATGCATCCCTCAGGGATTGATCAATTTTGGGAGCTCTATCTGCTTGATCTGGTCTTCTTAATGAATGTTTGAAAATGCACATTGAGGCGGTTATCCTTGCCATCTTGGAAGTAGCCGAGCTAAGGCGTTCCCTAAGGCATTCGTTGATTGGTTGCAAAATAAGCGTCGGCGGAAGAGATCGAACCAATGCCTTGCTAATCGAGCTGTACTTCTCTCCTTTCAAACATACGGTCTCCTTGTCTAGCATCATGAAAAATTCAATAGGGGGGGTTTACGGATTGTCCCTATCATTTTTAGAATCTGTGTGGCCCCAAACTCTCCTCTAATTTCAGCATCTTTCAAAATTTCTCCTATTTTATATCATACCATAGTTTTGCTCGGATTGGCTTAAGGCAGTTTGATCTCTAGTGTTATACTCACAGATAGCTTACCAGCCTCATCAAAATCGGGTAATATTTGTTTCTTAGAAGCAATCGGAATATTCTTTCTGTCAATCTCTCAACTGTTTTTGCTCGAATCAACGCATAGATTGGTTTCGTATTCACATAAATACACGTATGGATATGCCTGTGAATACACAGAGTCGTAAACTATTATTTTATAACGGAACTAAAATGTCCATTTCCTGATTGCACCTGCATTTCTGAGCAAGAGCATCGTAACTTTCAGTGGGCATTTAACTCTTGTTTGTTTGTCCATACTTAGGTCGTTCCATAAGAGGAAGCCTTTTTGGAAACCAAATTTGTTATTAAGTCATTGTTTCAAGTTATAGGAAGCCTAACAAAAGTACTACTGATGAGGCCGAAAGGCCTGAACGTACGTCGAGTCTCATTTAAGTGCCATAAGAGAGCTCATAAGGGTTCAAAATATGTTATCAGATTATGTATTGTTCTGAGCGAGGTCTCAGAAAGGTAGAAAATTAAGCCATCCACTCATGATAATTGCATATCTGGTGATCTTTTCACCTTACGCGTGCATTGTAACAAGTTCGTCGACTATTCTTTTGCATGTATCGGGTATATCCCTTTACAAGAAATTGACTACAGTGAAAGACATCGTGCTAATGATGAGGACCAAAAGCCGAAACGTACGTCTAGCACTTCATAAGCGCCGTAATAGACCTTATGAAAAAACTCAAATTATGTTAGCGGAAAAGGTCGTTAGACATTTGTATATTTAAAATGATACTTATAGTCCACAGAGGTCGAAAGGCGTATTTAAATGTGCACCAGTTTCTTATTGATAATATTCTTTTTTTTTCTTTAGAGTTCGGCGGCTTCATCACAGTTGAGGAGATTACTCGATTTGTTGATGAAGGAGGCAACTTATTGGTAGCAGGTGGTCCTAATCTTGGACGAGCAATCCGTGAATTAGCCGTACATCATGGGTTTGAATTCGATGAGCCGGACACTATGGTGATCGATCATCACAACTACGATGTTCACCTCGTACGTTTTCGCCTGTTCAATTTCTGAAAGTCTTGGTCACTCTGAGGTTGATATTGCTCGCTAGTGGCACTTCCTTGAGATAGATGCGTAAGCAACTTTATTTTCAGTCCACAATTTCCTTTATTTCACTATCCAACACTTCAGGATGATGGATACCATACCACTATTGTGGCCTCAAAGCAACAGTTGCTGAACTCCCAAATAGTCGTAGGGGACACCTCAAAGTTGAACCCTATCCTGTACAAGGTTGCTAGGATTTTTTGAAGGTTTTTTGCAAAAAAGTAATCAGTTGTTTTGCAGTTAAATCCACTTTAGGGTACGGCCTTGATTTCACACAAGAAAAATCGACTAGGTTTGGACATTTTATCTGGCGCAACAACAACGTATTCTTACATTCCTACAGCTGCAGTGGATGAGGTGAGCATAGTTTTCTTTCAATAAGACTTGTACTGTTCCTACCATTCTTTCCGGTCTTATGTATTTTGTTCATGTCGACCCAGTCTAATTTAACCGAAAAAGTGGTTTAGTTGAAAATTAAAAAGTTCAATCTATCAGTTGCTTTTACATTTTTTTCACTGTTTCTTTTCCAGTACCCCGCTGCCATTGGTAAGCAGTTGTTAATGATTAGTGCATTGCAAGCTCGGAACAATGCTCGTGCAATTTTCACCGGCTCATTAGATATGTTCTCTGATGCCTTTCTGACTGCTTACGTCCATAAGGCTGGAAGTGATGATAAGTGGGTCTTTCTTCATTTGTTGATTCTTCTTATTCTTAATACAGAGACAGCAGTTCTATTCCGACGTAGCACAATTTGGTCCAATACTTCAATCTTGTGTATATATTTGACACAGCTTATTTGAGTACTTGGATAACCCGTCTGTACTGATAGCATGGTTTCCATTCATTTCTCTCTCGCGCAACTGTCGTCCATGGTGATGGCGTATTTCGAACGTGGCGATGTATGTGGAGCTCATTCCGTGATTCTAAACTCGTCGCCATCTACGGATGCAGATGGTTGACGTCCGCCATAAAGACTTAGGCCCATCGTTTGGGTGGTCTTCCAAGTGGACTCGTGCATTCTCTTGGAGTCCACTCCACTATTTTTTTCGTGCATCGATCGTCTGTTCTTCTTACCATATGACCGGCCCCATTTCTGATTTCGCTATCGATCTGTGTATATCTGGATCATCAAGATGGGATAGTTCTCGAAGGTCTGAGCTACGCAAACTGGCTAGGCGTTGTGAGTCTCAAGAAACTTGGCTCAAACGCCCTGTCAGTTGTGTGGAGATTGCTTGATGTGACTGTAGTAGCAGCCCACGTCTCTGCTGCATAGTAAAGCGCTGGGAGGACTTTTGAATCGAAAAGGTGAGCACGGAATTTGTCGTTCGCTATTTGGTCGGTGGTTTCTTTGGGAGACCCGAAGCGGCCCACGCTGCTTCCCTTCTGTCTAATTCCTCCTTCATGTTGTTCTCCATATTCACTGAACGTCCAAGATACACGTACGAGGTGGTCTTCTTGATCAGAGAACCATCCAATTCGATTTACTCACCTTCGCATCATGGATTCTGCAAAGAGTGTGTCTTCGTTTTGTTTATACGTTGCGTAATCTTTTCTTTCGCTTCGTGACTCCAGTGAGCCTCGTTTCGCTTTACTAGTAGTTTTCGCTTTACTAGTAGTACTAGTAGTTTTCGGAAAGATGGCTATGTCGTCTGCGAAACGAGAATATGATAAGAATCTTCTTTCAATACGTAAGCCCTTTTCGTCTTAAGCGAGTGACTTCATGTTTCAGTGAAATGTGGCAGTGAACAGCTTCGGCGACCTAGTGTCGCCTTGTCGAGCCTTTTTTCATAGCTATAGTGAGACGTCGATGGAAAAACCGTATTTTGTGCTACAATTTCGCTAGCAGTCAACTGATGTTTATAAATGGAACGGATCCTTACCTTGTCGTCGGACGCTTATAGGATTCCATTCGTTTCGACGGTGTTAAACGCTTTTTCATAGTCGATAAAGATTAGAAGAAGGGCATAGGATGTTCCCGATGGACTTCAATGGCCCGTGACACGGTTTGGATGTCGTTCATGTAGCGGAATCTTTCGAAATCCTGCTAACTCAATTGGCAGTACCTCGTATTAAATTTTTGATATGCGAAAGGGCTAGATCTTTGATTATTTTCCACACTATTCTTGATAGAATTATTCAGTAGGAACTCGAGGACTACTTAGCTCTCAGCTCATACATCTATGATTCCTTTGGTTGATGTTTTTTGGATTACACTCGTTTTGCGCTCGTCCCATATCATGTTTGGTTCAGAGCCGTCCAGTCAGGAAATTTGGACTTAGTAACAGCCTTAACGAAATGGGTATTCAAAGAGACTGGTGTATTGCGAGTGAAAAAGGTTGAACATCATCTCAGAGGAAAGAATGAGATCCCGCGAGAATACACAATCATGGATGAAGTGGTTGGTTAGCATTGATTCTAATGGTATATTACATCTTTTAATTTGTCGGACATTT
The DNA here is from genome assembly GCA_019055375.1 of Parelaphostrongylus tenuis. NCBI lineage: Eukaryota > Metazoa > Nematoda > Chromadorea > Rhabditida > Metastrongylidae > Parelaphostrongylus > Parelaphostrongylus tenuis. The sequence goes on along the minus strand of JAHQIW010005905.1, from coordinate 16,961 downwards.
TCTAGGAATATGCAATTGACATCGAGGAACTCAATGATGGAAAATGGCGTCCATTCAATGGGAAGGATGTGCAGCTCGAATTTGTTCGCATTGATCCTTTTGTTAGAGTGACTCTTTCCAATAAGGTTTGTTATAACCTAAGGTTTTCAAATAGTTCATATGCTCCAGGATATTGTTTCAGAACGGTCATTTTTCGACTCATTTCAAACTTCCCGATATCTATGGGGTGTATAAATTCTTAGTTGATTACCGCCGCATAGGATATACTCATCTGTATGATGTGCAACAAGTTAGTTTTATTTCAGAGATATTCATTTTATAGAACAGGTTTCTCATCATAAAGGCATCTTGTTTAGCCGACGTAAGGTTGGTAATAGTAGTAGTAGTAGTAGTTTGATGACTAACGTTTCTGCAACTTCGCCGCCTAGAGAGCCTGGGCATATGTTGCACTGGGTGATTTGAATCTTCTCGTTTAATGCAACATACGTCCAGGTTCTGAAGAAGGCTAAATAGACAAAACTTTGACAGTCGGCCTGCTATAATTTTTGGTATAAAATTTGCCTATACTTGAACGACTTCCTATCCGTGCTTTCTGCAATCGTTTCATCGCCCCTATGCTCCATTTATGCATGAGTAGCAAGCGAATTTGATCCCAAGACAGCTCCATCTTCAAGCAAGTGTAGGCAAGTTGTATACCAAAACGTCTTAAAGAAAATGCGCAGTTCAACGATACCAAAATCATGCAATTTCATTGCAAAAGTCGTATTCTGAAACAAAAAGGTACGAACTTTATACACAACCCATCACTATTACAGCTATCAACTTTGTGTCGATTAAACAAGATAAGCCTTCAAGATTCAATTATTATTATTTATTATTGATGCCGAGGTTTATTGAAAGTCCGTTTCGAATTGTTGAAATTTTACAGATTATTGTCAAAATTGTACGCTGTTTAAGGTATCAGTTCGGCCCCTATTACACAATCAATATGAGCGATTTGTTCGATCGGCTTTCCCCTACTATGCGTCGTCATTTTCAATGATGGTTGGAGTAGTGCTGTTCTCGCTCGTTTTCCTTCATTTCAAGGAACCTCCTAAAGAGGTTTCTACGGCCAAGAAAGCGAACTAGAGCACTGAGCTTACGGTGTTGTTACTTGTTTTTGTTTACTTCGTAATTTGTAAAGGGCAACGTTTTTCCGTTGAATTTAACAGTAAGTGGGAAGACTGATAGTTATTTTTAGATTATTTCTATCTGTGTTATTTGAATCTTTTTTTGCTGTTTTTTTTTTCTTGTTGTTATGATGGTCTGAAAAGAGTTTTGAAGACAACTGTTAACTGAAGAAATTGTTATCAGATAATTTGAGAGAGAAGATTCAAGTGGTAGTACGCCACTTTCATGGTGGTTAAAGAATAAGAAACCACAGAACGCAATCAAAATTGAAGATGGCTATTTGGCGCCTTAGAGTATTCGGTGGTATTTGAATGATAGATACCGATTGCTCTAAAGCTGCTCTCTCCAAACAGCGTTTTAAAGGCTGACGCCTTTTTCGTATGTGACGGCTGTGAGGAGAGATAATGAACCAGGAAATTCTTATTACTTGGATTTCGCTACCACTTCAAAATGTAACCGCTCTCGGTTAAGTTTTTTCTCCCGTTCAAGAAAGAGAGCCAAATATCTTTTGGTATCTCACGGGTGAATCTTATGTACACTGACTGTTCATTCACAAACCTAGGACAGTTATCCAATTCCTCTTGAGTGAAACAAATAACCAGACAATCATCTATATACCTCAGTAGAGTAATGGAGAAAGATCCATTACTGGTGCTTTCACTTTTGACATAAAGGCACTAGCCAGGCTAGGTGCCAGTTGCTGTCCCATTGCCAACCCTCTCATATGAGCAAAGTATTTCCCGGACCATTTGAAGATTGAGCAGTTCAGGCACTCCTTTCGTAGAACCATGAACTACTCAGTCGACAAGCCATACATGTTTACAGCTCCTTGGTGTTGTATCAGAAGCTCGTGTGTGGCTTGCAGTGCAGAATCAATCAACACGTTGGCATAGAGAGCAGTACCGTCGAATGACTCCATTACGTAGGCATTGTTCGGATTGGCGTTACGTAAAGGGCCCAGGAACATCTGAGGCAGAGGTCTCCCTGTTGTTCCTACGATAACACGTTGGCGTTTTTAGCTCAAATGTTTCTGGAGAAAAACACTTATTTGTAACTTTCACACTCTCAGCTTCCATAGCGCTGACGTAGATGAGATTTGGTTCCTTGAACTTTGTGGTATTCGTAGAGTCTTCGGACAACAGCGACGTTCGTCAGGCAAAACTTTCGATTTGCAATGATTTTGTGTATTATGTCATAGTACTTTTCTTTGATAAGCTCCTCATGTCCGCAGCTGAAAGTACGGCTTCTGGAATTGAGAGTTACCACAAATACTTTTGGTCGTCAGAATAAACTGAAACATCTTTTCACTCTACTTGTACCATTTTGGAATATGGGTCACATCGTGATGTTCTATTTAATTAGTAGCGTCGAATGATGGAATCTCACAGAAAAGGCTAACAAGGATTCTTTGGTAAAAAAAAGTCCATCTTCTGGAAATTTTTTTGTGATTCAACAAAAGAACCACATCAGTTTGAAAGGAAATCTGCTTCCAGTTGTTATAAAAAAACTGCTTCTTTTTTGTCAGTCTGTGTTTTTTAGGCACTCGATAGCTTGATAAATGCCGATTTTCCCCTCTGAGTTTGCATCGTGAAAAGACTCTCTTATTACGTTTTTTTCCACCAAATAAATGCTAACGTCTTGCTATCAGAGTCAATTTTTTAACTCTACAAGGGATTTTTTGGTTCCAATGAAATTTAGAATTAAGGGAAACTTTATCGCCATCAAGTATTGAATAATACTGTAAAGATTTCTATGAAATTGTTTTTAGTAGAAAGTTCGCGTAGTTGATAGAGCATTAACGTATAGATGTCAACTCTCCGAGTCGAAATTTCTGCAGATTGAACCACTATTTCACCTATCTGAACGATGTTAGATCAAAATTTCGTTAAGTAACTCTCGCTGCATACGAAATCTTCTCAAAGCATCAAAAATCCAGATAATTTTATACGTAACATTCCGTATTAATAAAAAATCGATGTATCAACGGCCGTTAGTATGATAGAACAAGTTATTGCAAATACACCGGTGGACGCTATTGGTTAAATAAAAATTTCCTGTTTTGTGTTTTCAAAAAACATCAGATTGAAATTAGGAATTAGCTGTAAATGATTAGCACTGCTCCAAATAATTCGGCCCTGATACGATGGTCTCACTCAGCTCAGAATGCATACAAGTGTTGATTGGTAATCACAAACCTCAGTAAACTCATCATTTTACAGCAACTTGGTTGAATTTATTGAGTTTGCTTCGTCGGAATTCGAATTGTCAGCTATGATGTCGGCGATTCGTTTAGAACAACATTGAAAATCTACACCAGACTCGAAGAACATCGAAAATAGATAAATAGTAATATGACAAAGTCTTTGTACTAATTGGATGCACGACATTTTCTGAAAACTCGAGCTGTGGCTTTCTCGTAGTTATCTGCATTCAATCTGATGACCCGAAATATCAAAAAAAAAGTTGTTACACCAAAAACAGTGGTTGAATGGATAATACTATTCAGCAATCTGAGAAGCAATTCTTACTGTTTCATTGTTCTCATCAGTGGAATGGTCTTGAAAGGCTATCTACATTATTTTGATGATAAATTAATTTCAGGAGAATTTTTGGTATGGCATTATATAGCTCATGGATAACCATTGTCTGGGTAGATTGAGCCGCTCGGATGAAGAGGCTTACAAAAAATCTTAATAAAAATAAAACTGCAGCTAACACTTGTATTCATACGAATTTATAGGCTTAATGATACCACACTATGTGGTGTTTCAAATGTTTTCTACGAAATGTGCCATTATCGTTTGACGAGGTGTAAATATGAATTATGCAGGAAATTAAAATCACTACCTCATTTCTTACGGAATCTGATTGATTTGCAGCTTCTAATCTCGTAATCAAAGTACAATGCTCCAGCAAGTGAACTTCAATATCGAGCTCATTTCTTCGATTTGAGTTCTACGACCGGCTTCATAGAAGTAAAGTGTGATCGGTTCAAATTGAGACCGCTTAATCAAACCCTTACTACACCATATTAACCAAAACCGCACCCTTACCCTCGTACGAACATTATAACGTGCATATCCTGGATGAGACAGACAACCTGCCTGTTAGTCGTCTCGACTTCAGTGAGATGAAAGATTTCTCAGTCTTACCATGTATACTTATTTGATAGTTACGCGAATTACAGAAAATTGCTCTTACGTCGATCTTATTTTACGTTACTTCAAAAACGACCTTCGAAAGATACGCTCTACTTACTCAGGTAAAGACTTCGAGAGGATTTCGAGCATGTATTTTGTGATGAATGTACAGTTGACGATAGAAAGTGCAGGTTATGTGAACAATATGTTGTGCAACAACGTAACACTTAACCTTTTCGTTTAAATTTTGATTGATCTCGCTGCGTTGGTCGTAAGAAATGCTGGCTCTCGGCATGCGGACCTGACGAACTGTGGTAGATATATATGCCACGTCGTTTACAACAGGTTAAGAAAATATGTACGTGATCCATTTTCATGTACAACGAGTCGAATTTAGCATTTCTTGCATTCGATCCGTTTCTCGCACCCTCAGTCCAAAAAGAAAGTCGTAAAAGAGGAGGAAAAGGTCGGAGAGTTAGTACCATAAAATTTATTTGACAATCTCGTGCAAGCCTAGTCGTTCAAGAGAATAGTATCGATTACTACGGTGGAGTTTAGAGGAAGGTCCGTTTTTGAATTATATAACGCTCTGGGCAAGCTGATAATGACATCGACTATCGAGCGTGAGCCCGGTAGAAAACAAAATGTTATCAACGCGCTATCACTATCATCGCCGACCGTCCCGTATATAAGAGTTTCTCCGAGTGAGATTCCTCATTTGAGCTGAGCTCCGCCGAAGGACGCTCGACTTGGACGAAGCGAAGGCGCTTGTTGGTATGTGAGTACGGTTGCTGCTTTGAATTTTCGTTTTCCTAATAGATGTCCCACAATGACTGCGCTCGAACCGATTCTCCCTAGAGTCCTGGGATGGCTATACTAGAGCGTTCCTGAGTGGAAACGAGGGAGCGGATAAGGCCCAGGCGAGTCTCTTATGATTTTCCAACCCCACAATGATGAAGTGTTTGACAATCTCGTGACGGTGTGCAACTAGTGGCTGATTAGATTGTTGGGCCGTGAGCGTAATGAACGGGATCACCACCATTGCGTTATCATGCACTGAAAAAGTCGCATTAGATTTGCTTGTGCCTACTAAGCTTCAGAATTCTTGATGGTTGAAAGAATTGTTCTTCTGGGTGCTATTCTAGTCTATTATATTTATCGATGATAGTAATAACTCATTTGAAATCGCGAACATTTATTGGTGTTTAGTCTGGTCCAAAAAGCAGATTTGACCAATTAGGTTGGCAACGTCGTCTATTCATGGGAAATGCCGTTTCTGAGACCAATAATCCAATGTGTCCACTAAAAAACTCTGTGAAATGCGAGGAATGTTCAGTCGCCGACGAGCACCATGGCTGCTTACCGGGTTGCTCTCACACAGCAGAAACGTGGAGTACCTCAATTATGTAAAATACCCTCTTTTCTTCAACCGTCATAAGATGAGATTGCTACAGATAGCTTTCTAGTATCTATTCTAATACATCCTCTATATTACAGCGGTTGCAGTTTAAGAAAATCAAACTTTTTCAACTGTCTTCGTTTGAAATATAGGGTTTGTTGTCCATCGTTGTCTAAAATAAAACCCCAAAAGTTGGCTACTATCATCAATCATCCATCAGCGACCCAATCTGTACAGTACATATCGGCCCTAAAGCCAGTCAAACTAAAGCAGCAGTCAAAATCAAGTGTTCAACGCTTTTTTTATTGTCTCTTCACTTTCACAGCACACTTTGCTGTGGAATGCAACCAAAACAATGCGGAGATACGAGCTTGGTTTGAAGTGCGAGGTGTATCATCATTTTCCTACATTATCGAGAGTTAATCTTTTAACCAACCATCCTCTATAAAAGCCACTTTAAGAGAGGGTTTGCTCATTCAACGACGATGCAAGGATGAGCGACCGTCGTCTCCAATTAAATAACAATAATACAGACGGAAGCGAATTTGCTGGAAGGTGTTTTCAAATTTATGAAATTAAGGAGAGTTTGAGAAGTTATTGTGGTAGAATTTTGATAGCAACTTGAAATAAGCATTTCAGAACGCTAGAGATAGGCTTGTTCTAATCTATTGAGAATTTGAAATTAAATTCGGCCTAAAATAAAGATGGATTCAATTCCGTATATCACTCCTTCTAGCGGCGTGTGCTAATCATTGCATTACCTACACTCGCTCTTCATCGTTCACTCTTTTTGCGGCATAATTATGTCGATCTGTCAGCAACCAACAGTCAACGGTTTGTGCCACAGAAAGAAAGATGGCACAACTAAAGCCGGTAGTGCAGTGCCAGACCGATGTCCTAAGTTGTGCATATCACTCAACAATATTGGATGTATATTCGTAGTGTTGCACCACCCACCGCTAAAAGCGGTTAGTAAAAATGAAATCTATTTGAGGATATAATTGCTTACTATGGTGTGCTTTGTTTTGTTTTCGTCTGATATGATGATAATCATTCTAGCAGTATAAAAGGCAATAAAATACGGCTATAGTTCAGATACTACTAACATGCCCTGCAGAAGTCGCAGATGATCTGGGTGACAACTTCTCTACGACGCGAGGTCATCAAATTGACTTTGACGCCGATTGCTTGCCGTAGGGCAAGGAGTCGCAGTAAAGAAAACGAAGAGACCAGGTCGGCGCAGTACTACTAGTCAGGCAGGCATCCGCGCCGATCGCACAGTCGCCGTTCACAATCATGTGAGTTTTACTATACACTGAGAATACTCCACAGATCATGAATATAGTGTACGGTGTAGATTAAGATAAAAATCGCAAACGGTCATCCGATTTGCAGCAGTGAGAAAGCCATGGATTTGTAGTGTGTGAGAACTTCTTCTCCAATCGTAGTAGAGCACATGCTTAAGTGGCATGTAGCGCTCCAAAACGCGGATCTCTCGATTTGTTGTTTGCTGCGCTAAACGAAATCTCATAGTTGCTACCGAGTTCCTTGCCTTGCAGTCTAACCCAAAGTTGTGCTCTGAAAATTTCACATTCAACTGTCAAAAGTACAATCTCTTCCTCTCTAAATTAGGTTGATAAAAGCTTCTCTTATTAGCACGTGGAAAAGGACGCCGATCGGCAGTCAGCGATCAACGCGAGCGTATTCCCGCAGGAGCTCCACAGAAAGCTGAAGTTGCGATCTCGCCGCAGTCATTGGCGAAGGAACCTTTCGCACTTTGCAGTTTCACCATGAAGTTAGGTATGTATTAAAATCTGCAACTCTCCTTACACATTGTCGTGTGGATGCCTTAGAATCTTGTGTACGATGCCTTTTTACTGAGTAGCCTTTCTTCATTTCTTCCTTTTTCAAGAAACCACGTCGCGACTGTGATTGCTTACTAGTTAAATAGTACCGGCTCCAATTTCAGAGTCGCTAGCAAGGACGGCAGATGCCGCAAGATCCGACCACGCACAACGCCTGGAGCCTTCGTAAAAACTCGAAATACAGCAGACCATTGTATGTCAAGTCCAATCTGACATCTACATAATAACAAATACTAAGTAGTGAAATTTTATTTGTATTGTTTGCTCGAATAATCGTGTGAAAACGAAAACACTTTTGAATTAAGCGGTAACGAATTTTAGCCTAGAAAGACTGGAGTACGAGCGTCGGTGGTGCAACGGTTCAGCACACGCTACCGGAAAGAAAGATCTGGGTTCGAATCCCAGCTGACGTAAGTGTTTTTGCATACCACTTAACATTATTGGGTTTATGGTAACCTATCAATTACTCACGTAATTGAGCCTGTTTTGGTAAATGTACACTTAAGCTGCACAAATGGCTGTTTGCTGTTTGAGTTCGCGGAGTATGCAAAATATACAACCGCCAGATGAGACTACTTTCTCGTATTTATTTTTATCTGGGCTCATATAGCGCAATAGCTGGAGGTACTCTGCGATATGCACGTGGTCGACCAATCAATGTTCGAGGGTTCGATCCCGCGCTCGCGATTCACCAAGTCCTCTATTCCTTCGGAGTCAATGAAATGGTACCAGACTTGTCTGGTAGGATAGCATATCTGAAGCGATACATTGCTAGGCCACGACGAGTCATCGTAACGGGCAGATATGCATTCAACCACCTCAAACGTTAGCCGATGAAGACGAATGTATGATGCATCCCTCAGGAATCGACCAGCGTCGTGAATTTTATCCTTTAACTATTAATATTGGTTCTTAAACTCTATCATTACAAGTATCAAAAGCTGCCCTTCCCAAGAGTATCTTGCGCATGGAAGATTTATGATCAGAAGAAAGAAGAACTTTATGCCTCGTAGTCCGCTTCGGCTTGGTTTTGGGATTTTGTTTCTTGACTATGAAGTTAGCATTACAAACAGAAAACAGCAAACATTAGTAGTATTTGAGCACATTTATGTTTTGCCTAGTTGAATGTTATAATCAATTGCTTTTCTAGTTTAGAATGTACATTCTGTATCGTCCGAAGCTGACCTGTGCGACTGTTGAAGAGGACGAGGTTAAGGTAGAAGAAGAGTTAAAGAAAGAAGACGATTCAAAACATTTGGTGCTGCTAATAACGATGTTGACGTTGATTACTCCGATATACAGGTAAGGTTCCTCTTCTTTTATTACATATATTTCGGAGCATTGACTTATTTCAGCTCCACGTCCTAACTATTCGTGGTAACGGCGAAGATTCACAAGACTACTCCGTTATCACTTTTGATACTAAATCTCGTCCTAAGAAAGGCTCATTAAGTAAAGATAAGGAAACGAAAAATATTTGGGAAAGAAGACTGAAGAAGAACGCATCGTGATCAGGATGACGATGATGAATTGTTGATAGTGTGTGTTCTCTAATCTTGATCTGGCACCTCCATCCTTGGCTTTGTCTTTATTTCACTCAACCCATAAAGCCCACCCTTTACTGAAATGAATATAAGTGCCGGAAATTAGATTCAGGCTCTCTTCCGCTCAGTTATTCACTCAACGTTATTCCATTGTCTCCGCTATCTATAATCTTATATACCCTATTGCTGGTGTTGTAGTGTTGTTGTAGAGATAAACAAGAATCCAATACGAGAAGTTCGGTACACAGCAACTTATAGGAGTCCCGCGTGGCCATATTTACTCAAACAGCACAAAATTTCCATCGAACTTCGTTTGCTTCAAAGCACATAACTGACTGAGTAAAGCAGAATTAACGTTTTTGTTAAAAGCTCTGAAGTCATGTGTGAAGTAGTTAATGGTGAATAGATGTTATTGGTGGTGTACATAAAGAATATAGAAAATGATTCGATACATGCGTATGCGTATATTTTCTACGCGGGTACTAAATTTGATCCTTTGCACAGGCAGGTCTTTTGGATGCTTCGAATGAATCCATTCGCTTTGCCATTTTCCCATTGTTGTTCATTGAGGTGCTCGAGTTAGCATAAGACTTTCGCCAAAGTAGGTCTCTCTCAAGTCTGTACGTAGTAGTGCTAAGTAATGGTTGAGTGTGTGCTACCTGTAAGTCCAGGATGGCAGGACTAGATGTTTTTAGGCTGCCACAATAGAAAACTGTTACCTTATGCGGAATAGCCGAGAGCCTGTGGCTTTGTGATTCGCTTTTATCGAGAACGATAATGATTTTTGTGCCAGCAGCAATTCCAGTGCTTTGTTCTCTATCACTAGAAGATCATGTAGAGAGCTGAATCCAACCTAAGCCACTTTTTGTGCTCCATATGGCACGTTTCGTTCAAAACTTCTATTATGCCTAACAAATGTTCTGCGTTAATGTTATGTGCCGTTTTCTCTCCGTATGCAGAAATAGAATTCTTCAGATACTTGCCCCGCACTTAACACTTGTTCAGTATCATTCCATGAGCAAAGTTTTGTGCATATGTGAAGCTTGCACACTTTGACACTTTACTGATCGATCTTCACAATGTTTTTTGTTCACCGTACGGATCGCAGTACTTTTAGCGTTCAATTCGTTTTTTTCTTCTTCTTGAACGTCGTAGAATACTCGTCGAGCACATCTTCCTGCAGTCTCAAGGATAGCTGGGCTTCAGCGTCCTCAGAGCGTTCGCCGTTGACTGCCGCAACGAGCTGAAAGGTGGGGTTTGGGCTCATCGCGCTCGCGGATAGCATCACATCCACTTAAGGCTGAGGCTACACCCCGCCCGTGGAGCCAAAAATGCATAATATTTTTTTTCGCATCTTATCCATGATCCTGTAGTCATTCCATAGTTTGCCAAGTACAGATTTTGATATTAAGCCTGCTTTGATGGTTTGACAGTTGTTGCGGGTACACATGGCTTCTGAAACAGATTTCCTGTCAGCCTCGATATTGAAAATTTTTGAATATACGAATTGGTGACAAAGATCCATCGGTAAGCCAATGGAGATCGTTTTTAGGTCAGATGAACATTCAGACACCTCTACATCACTTAATTATGACAAGACCCAGCAACAACTTAGACTAAGCAACCCATCTCCATAATGACAGCTCTGGAAGAGTTCCCGATAATTTTAAACGCATTTTCCATCTATATAATATGCATATCTTTGGCTCTTATTCAAATAAGTGTGATTTCTTGAGTGACCGATGCCACTCATCATCCTCTGAGGAAAATACATCGACAGAGAAACAATTAGAGAACAGTTAGAATCGAAGCCTAGAGCTTACTGAAGCCTCCTGTACCCATAATTGTGACAAAATTGCGACTTCATCATCATTTACTTGCTTTCACTCTCAACCCTTAGGACAGCATCGCTTCTCTCAGTCCTCAGCGGAAACTGTTTCGATATTCTAACACTGCACGTAGGAAGAATAGTCAACCAAGTCTTCGTATTATGGGTATATCAGAAGTCAGTGAGTTGAATATGCTCTCCAAACCTATAAGATGATAGAAAGCGACTATTACAAATGCTTTATTAGTGAATTATTAAAATCAAAACTCTTAAGACATAGAAGTCTTCGCAGCTTTGTATTACAACCTATCGAAATAACATTTTAGAAAAACTTTTAAACGACTAATCTTATCTAACTTAGAAATATTTACGCAATCGTGCTGAATAATTTGCAAAACTTTGAAAGTCGCGTTGCAAACGAACCCGCATTTCTTTTTTCGGGGAAGTGGGTGGAATAGGGAAATGAGCGTTCTTTCCAGTTTGACGTTATTGCTTTTACATTACACTAAACACGATTGGATTTACACTTGTGACATCACACCACCGCTAAAAGCGGTTATGTAGGATAAATTCTAGTTTATCAACATATAACTTGAGAATCTACATTCTTGTTTTATAATCCTACTAAAAAACGACCCCCTAAAATCTGAGAAAAAACGACTGAGAGGCTTCTACAAACTTATCCTTCAACAGCGATTTTGTTCGTCGACTCAAATTCAGACATGAAGTCACACGGCAGACACTGCAAAGGGTTATTTTATTCTTTTGAAAATCAGTTTCCACAAATGAATTGCAGTACCTCATCTATCACTTCGTAGTTCGGAAAGGCATCCGAAAGAAGCGATGACTCAAACGATATATTAGTATCGTAGCCACTCACTAATGGGTCATTACCTATGTTGAACTCCTCTTCATGAATTGCTGGAGTCGCTTCCACGCTCTTTTGAGGAGAGTACTAAAAAGTTTACGCATCAGAAAAGAACATATCAAGAAACCACTGAACAGAAGGTCTCTATGAGGATAATAAACAGCATAGCTGGATTCTGGACATGGTGTATCCATTTCGGTAGCTGTTGACACAATCCTTCGTCTGTCATTAGCCGAAATCTTCCATTACTGCCGAGAACCTCTAAAACGAAAGATATCAGAAATCATACAAATGAGCAAGCATACTGAACAACAATAAGAAAGACAATCAAGCTCAATTTTTCGCCAAAGAATGACATGAATCTAAAGGAGCTCGCAATGGAGGAAATGAAAAGGATAATAAATATCAGTAACAAAGAGTAGCGATAGTGATGGAGAATTCAATTAATAATGATTGAGATCAGCAACAAATAAAGACGACAGCAACAGTGGAGATAATAATGACGAATACTAGCATAATCAGTGAGAACGATGCTAAAAATAGAGGGCCGATGGATCAGTGGTAGTGTTGCCGATCACCACGATGACGGTTCTGGTTCAACTCTGCACCAAGATCACCAATTCTCACATTTCTACGAAGTGGGAAATTGGTACTACACTTCATTGAAAAGTCATTTCACTCTTTGTAATTCAGGTAGAAATGCTTTATACCAATTCTCCCGGGATATCAGTGACAATCGATTAGGCCCAACATTCAACGACCTACATGACGGAGACGATAGAATCTTCTAGCAGCGGCCGAATTCGAAAGGGAAAAATTGGAATGAATTAGAACTTAAAAAAAAGGTGAGATCCTGAAAGTGGATGTGAACACGGAACGCACAAAAAAGTGGGAAAAAAAATTCAAAATGCTAGAGGCATCAGTACATATACTAGAGAATAATGAAGGGCTCAAAATGCATTTTCAAATTATTTCACACTAGGCAATAATCACACAGATGAGTCAGTTACACTGAACATGAAAAACAGAGTTTAAATTGGAATAAAGTGAGCTCAAAACCAGAAAACAAACGAAAATATTCTATAAGCTCTAGTCAGGAAATAAGATACTGAGATATTTGCAAGATACTAGGATGATAGGCCAGAGTACTAGCAGCCAGAACCGGCTAGCTAAGCAAAAGCTGTAGTTCCAAGCCTAAAAGATTATGCTCTGTGTTCTGTGCGATGCTTTACAAAAAAAAAATTGAGAGAACGCTAACGTGTAGATTTCAACTCTCCGAGCGTAAATATTAGCAGAATGAACGACCATTTCACCTATCGTAACAATGTTAGATCAAACTTACATTAAGCGACTAGCTGCACACCTCTTCTTCTCAAAAACTTCTCAAAGCATCAAAAATCCAGATAATTTTGTACGTAACATTCCGTATTAATAAAAAATCGATGTATCAACGGCCGTTAGTGTGATAGAATAAGTTATTGCAAAGACACCGGTGATGAATAGCACTGCTGCAAATAATTCGGCCCTGATACGATGGTCTCACTTAGCACAGAATGCAAACAGGTAATGATCGGTAATCACAAATCTCAGTAAACTCATTATTCTGCAGCAGCCTGGTTGGATTTATTGAGTTTGCTTCGTCGGAACTCGAATTGTCAGCTATGATGTCGGCGATTCGTTTAGAACAACACTGAAAATCTCTTCCAGTCTCGAAGAACATAGCAAATAGATAAGCAATGATATGACAAAGTCTTTATACTACTTATTGGGTACAAGATATTTTCTGAAAACTAACACTGTGGCTCTCTCGTAGTGATCTGCATTCAATCTGATGGCCAGAAACATCAAAAAAAATTTGTCACATCAAAAACAGTATTTGAATGGATAATACCATTTAGCTATTTGAAAAGCAATTCCTACGTTTGATTGCTCTCATCACTGGAACGATCTCAGAAGGCTAATCACATTATTTTGATGATAAATTGATTTCAGGAGAATTTTGGTATTGCATTATTTAGCTCATAGATAACCATTATCTGGGTAGATTGAGCCGCTCGGATAAAGAGCCCTACAAAAAAATCTTACTAAGAAACTCCAGCTAACTCTTGTATTCATATGAATGTATAGGCTTGATGACACCTCACTTTGTGGTGCTATAACTGTTTTCTATAAAATGTGCCATAATCGATTGACGAGATGAATACTTAAAATATGTAGGGCACTGAAATCACCACCTCATTTCTAACGGAATCTGATTGACTTGCAGCTTCTAATCTCGTAATCAAAGTACAATGCTCCAGCAAGTGAGCATTAATATCAAGCTCGTTTCTTCGATTCGAGTTCTATGACCGGCTTCATAGAAGTAGAGTGTGATCGGTTCGAATTGAGACCGCTTGATCAAACCCTTACTACACCATATTGAAAAAAACCGCACCCTTGCCCTCATACGAAGATGATAACGTGGATATCCTGGATGAGACAGACGATCTGCCTGTTAGTCGTCTCGACTTCAATGAGATGAAAGATTTCCCAACCTCACCCTCTATACCTATTTGATAGTTATACGAATTACAGAAAATTGCTCTTACATCGAGCTCATTTTGCGTTACTTCAAATACGACCCCTCGAAAAGTACACTCTATTTACTCAAACAAATGAGTTTTCGAGAGGACTTTGAACATGTATTTTGTAATAAATGTGCAGTTGACGATACAAAGTGCAAGGTATGTGAACGATATGTCGAGCAACAACGTAACACTTAACCTTTTCGTTTAAATTTTGATTGATCTCGCTGCGTTGGTCGTAAGAAATGCTGGCTCTCGGCATGCGACCTGACGAACTGTGGTAGATATATATGCCACGTCGTTTACAACAGGTTAAGAAAATATGTACGTGATCCATTTTCATGTACAACGAGTCGAATTTAGCATTTCTTGCATTCGATCCGTTTCTCGCACCCTCAGTCCAAAAAGAAAGTCGTAAAAGAGGAGGAAAAGGTCGGAGAGTTAGTACCATAAAATTTATTTGACAATCTCGTGCAAGCCTAGTCGTTCAAGAGAATAGTATCGATTACTACGGTGGAGTTTAGAGGAAGGTCCGTTTTTGAATTATATAACGCTCTGGGCAAGCTGATAATGACATCGACTATCGAGCGTGAGCCCGGTAGAAAACAAAATGTTATCAACGCGCTATCACTATCATCGCCGACCGTCCCGTATATAAGAGTTTCTCCGAGTGAGATTCCTCATTTGAGCGGTGCTCCGCCGAAGGGCGCTCGACTTGGACGAAGCGAAGATGCTTGTCGGTACGTGAGTACGGTTGCTGCTTTGAATTTTTGTTTTCCTAATAGATGTCCCACACTGAATGCGCTCGAACCGATTCTCCCTCGAGTCACGGAAAGCTATGCTAGAGCGTTCCTGAGTGAAAACGAGGGAGCGGATAAGGCCCAGACAAGTCTCTCATCATTTTCCAACCCCACAATGATGAGGTGTTTGACAATCTCGTGACGGTGTGCAACTAGTGGCTGATTAGATTGTTGGGCCGTGAGCGTAATGAACGGGACCACCACCATTGCGTTATCATGCCCTCAAAAAGCCGCCTTAGAATTGCTTGTGCCTACTAAGCTTCAGAATTCTTGATGAATGAAAGAATTCTTTCTCTGGGTGCTATTCTAGTCTATTATATTTATCGATAATAGTAACAACCCATTTGAAATCGCGAACTTTTTTTGGTGTCTAGTCTGGTCCAAAAAGAGCAGTTTTGACCAATTAGGTTGGCAACGTCGTCTGTTCATGGGAAATGCCGTTTCTAAAACCAATAATCCATTTTGTGTCCACTAAAAAACTCTGTGAAATGCGAGGAATGTTCAGTGCACCATGGCTGCTTACCGGGTTGCTCTCACACAGCAGAAACGTGGAGTACCTCAATTATGTGAAATACCCTCTTTTCTTCAAGCTTCATAAGAGGAGATTGCTGCAGTTAGCTTTCTAGTATCTACTCAAATACATCCTCTATATCATAGCGGTTGCAGTTTAAGAAAACTAAACTTTTTCGACTGACTTCGTTTGGAATATAGGGTTTGTTGTCCATCGTTGTCTAAAATAAAACTCCAAAAGACGTTGGCTACTATCATCAGTCATCCATCAGCGGCCCAATCTGTACAGTACATATCGGCCCTAAAGCCAGTCAAACTAAAGCAGCAGTCAAAATCAAGTGTTCAACGCTTTTTTTATTGTCTCTTCACTTTCACAGCACACTTTGCTGTGGAATGCAACCAAAACAATGCGGAGATACGAGCTTGGTTTGAAGTGCGAGGTGTATCATCATTTTCCTACATTATCGAGAGTTAATCACTTAACCAACCATCCTCTATAAAAGCCACTTTAAGAGAGGGTTTGCTCATTCAACGACGATGCAAGGACGAGCGACCGTCGTCTCCAATTAAATAACAATAATACAGACGGAGGCGAATTTGCTAGAAGGTGTGGTAAAATTTATGTAATTAAGGAGTTTGATAAGTTATTGTGGTAGAATTTTTATAGCAACTTGAAATAAGCATTTCAGAACGCTACAAATAGTGCTTGCTCTAATCTATTGAGAATTTGAAATCAAATTCGGCCTAAAATAAAGATGGATTCAATTCCGCATTTCACTCCTTCTAGCGGCGTGTGCTATCACTGCATTACCTGCACTCGCTCTTCCATCGTTCACTCTTTTTGCGGCATAATTATGTCGATCTGTCAGCAAGCAACAGTCAACGGTTTGTGCCACAGAAAGAAAGATGGCACAACTAAAGCCGGTAGTGCAGTGCCAGACCGATGTCCTAAGTTGTGCATATCACTCAACAATATTGGATGTATATTCGTAATGTTACACCACCCACCGCTAAAAGCGGTTAATAAAAATGAAATCTATTTAAGGATATAATTGCTTGCTTTGGTTTACTTTGTTTTGTTTTCGTCTGATATGATGATAATCATTCTAGCAGTATAAAAGGTAATAAAATACGGCTATAGTTCAGATACTACTAACATGCCCTGCAGAAGTCGCAGATGATCTGGGTGACAACTTCGCTACGACGCGAGGTCATCAAATTGACTTTGGACGCACGCAAGTCCTGTCGGCGCTTTTGGGGACGCGAGTTCTCC
>JAHQIW010005902.1:0-71975 GCA_019055375.1 Parelaphostrongylus tenuis | reverse complement strand
AATGAAATCTTTGCGCTTAATTCATCAGGGTCGTGTCTTTCAGCTATTAAACCTGCCTATGTTCATGGTAAAAGCGAAACAACATCTTTGCCGTAAATATCTGAAACAGGGACAAACATATGATCGATAGCTTATGATGAAACTATTTACTCTGAAGTCAAGTAATGGGGCACCGAGGTCGAGTGCTGTGATGTTCGTCACGGCTCGCGCAGGGCAGATCCTCACCCTCCAACACTATCTGGCAGTCAACAATGTACACCGTACGCGACGCCATAGCCAGGTAATACTCTAGATTCCGAGGAGATGCGCTCAGCCAACATTCTGCTACGTTCAAGAAGAAGACGAGAAACGAATTGAATGGTAGAAATACTGGGAAGCGGATAGTGAAAAAAAAACAGACTCTGGAGATCGGTTAAATGAAGTAATCAAACCTCTCCAACCTCCCATTCAACCGCTCTTTACAGAACTAGCTCAAAGAATAATATGATAAGGATATATCATGTTTCAAACCATTAAGGTCTAAGTGCTATATAACCCTGTTTCGCCCACCGAGACTCATAAGTAGCACCATCCTTAGCTCAGCTGATCCCTTAAGGCTATGCTTCTCTACGAACAAATCGACGCCAAGCAATAAGGCACTACAAGTCAGATGATGGAAGCACCTGGCATTGTAGTGGCCTGCAGCCGTGCTTGTGACTTTTAAAATCTATCATACCTCTCCAGGCTCAACAGCTAATCACTACATTGGCAGCTAACTCCATCATCCGACTTACAGCGACTTATTGCTTAGCGTTCATGCTTTCATAAAGAAGTGTAGCTTCAAGCGATTGACTGAGCCAAGGACGGTGCTACTGATGAGTCGCGGTAGGGCGAGTCAGGGCGCTGTATAGCACTTAGACCTTAATGGCTTGAACCGTGATATGTTCTTATTAGAAGTATTAAGACAAAACAAAAAGAAAAAAAGGTGCTAGCAAGGGATAGATCTTAGCCACCATAGATGAAAAAAATCATATCTGAACTTTCCTAGTGTTTATAAGATTAGGAGAGAAAGAGAGAATACCGTGACTTAGCGTTTCAATTATGGGATTTCGTTTTACAAGCTGAGACATATTAAAGTGGTTTACTTTATGAAGCGTAGTGATGATGACTTTCACTAACTTATCGCCTCATGCATTTGAAAAGCTGAGAACCCGATAGGTTTCCAAAATGAGGCCAATTCTCAGATATATGGGCCCATGCTATCATTTTGCAGCATACCCATATTACTATTACTACTGTGACCTTTTTGGAATAAGCGTTTGATGAATCAAATGTCAGAAGAAATTTTTGAAGGCGCAGCGCGATCAGGGTCACTGCGAGCATCAGTGATGCACTCACCCACATGCAGGGTATTTCCCATGCATGTGAGTAATAATCGTATTCGTTATCGTTCTCATTGACGGAGCCTCTGTTGAGCAATGGACAGAGGAGGCTTGATTGTGTAAATTTATTCAAGTTATCTCAAAATTAAGGCTCAGTCGTACTCTGCTCCTCTCTTCAGGCTCAAAAATTGATGAAAGTTCATTATTGTTTAGATAAAAGTACATTTATGCGTCGTCAGAATCATGCATCTTGTTTTTGAAAGCTAACTATTTATTCAGCGAATCGAATTAGAATAATAGTGGCAACACAGCAAAAAGAATCAGCGTACATACAAGCAATATCATCAACGAATAAAATATGTCAAGAGAACAAGGAGAAAGATGAAGCACTAACAACCGAACAAAAACAATAAATGTACGTATAAGTAATGCTGTTAAGGAACGATATGGCGACTTTTCTACATTGGTATTGGCCATCAACACCTTGACTCGTCTATTGGGTAAAGAGGTAAGAAAATGAATGAAGATTCTCGCAAGTGAAATAAAGCACTTAAAACTTAAGGAAATATAAGAGCTCTAAGTGTATCTGTAATATGTAACAGAGACGAGAATTTATAGCCTATAATTAATTTTCCCTGCATTAGTATACGACAGCTCAATCTGGAAGCTGCCAAAGCTTTCGAGCTCATGAATTCTTTTTGCACAGGAGTTACTGTGCACCGATACTTGTGCTGCCAAGAGCTCGAACTTTTGACCATCTGGAAACATGCATAAATTGGCGTAAATATATTCTAGGTAGACTTTTCTGTCATAGTAAGCATTCATTTCTAAAATACACTCTTAGACAAACTTTCGACGGAATCAATCATGCAAACCGAGGTGCAGTGAAAGCTGAAGTACATGCCAGTCAATACTAAATGAAATGCTGCAGAATGGATTGCTACAGAATAATCAAGTATTATTGGAGGACAAATGTCCATACCATCTTTCAAAAAGTATTATGTAACATATGCTATCTCAAGTCGAAACATGAAGACCCAAGGCCTTCCCTTACATGAGATGGAATAAGTAACGATATCAAGATGTGGCTAAATTTCAGCGGCCTACAAAACACTGCTTCAGTTATAAGAATACATCTCGAGACTTTACGCCGTCTACTGTGCTAGAAACCGTTTAAACGAGCGTCTTATCTCTAGAGGAGCACACATCGACTTGCTTTGATACTAACGAAGAGAGTACGACATATCTTATACTTTGAAAGATGTGGGATGATCGAACAACGATTGACCAGAAGAGTAGAACACGCTAAGTCCGGACAGAACATCAGCTAGATGGACATTCGAAAACTCTACAATATACACCTTTGGGACAGATCGACACGACACTATGGTTACGCTTTTAGGCGGTACCAAAAATCCTGCGAATAGAGTCAAAGCAGCGAGGCGTAGAATCTTCAGTCTCTTTCGATTAAATTTTATGAAACCAATGACGAATAGAAGTTTGAGCCTAATTATCAGAACTTGTGCATCCACTCAAATAATTAACATTTATTTCACTACCAGTATCCCGTGATGAAGAATAGTAATGATATTGAGACGAAAACAGTTTATATTATAATTTTCTTACGCTAAAACTTCCACATGCAATTACCAAGCTCACGTAGATAAGTGCGGCAGTAAACGTACACCTGCCGCGCTGCCGCTGACATCACTATCTGATAAAAAATTTCCTTTCCAGAGCAGAGCATTTTGATGGGAAAAAGCGAAATATAGATTGTTGGCTGTCAAATGATTTCGTTTATGCTCTAACACTTTTGCTGATTTGTTCGTCAATTATTCAAAAGAAACATTTGATCAACAATGCAATCGCCATCATGATTAATGAATATGTAACCGCTTGCTAAGGAAAGATTGAATGTCTTTCTTCGAGAAGGAATGATTATGTCGGTTGAAATCGGTGAGAAAACACGTAAACAATGACCATGAGTGCGTTGCACGCGTGACCGCTTCGAAAGCTTCACTTACGACCGTGCAGGTTAAATCTTCTCAAGTCCCTCACGTCAGTTGGAGTTCGAGGATACTAGTACTTCGTCTGCTACGAGGAAAACACGCGTCACCAAGTGGCAGCCCAGCAACAAAGACCTTACAGCTCAACAAAAGCTAAAGTGACATGTTAAGAATATTACGCTCTCGGTTTTCTAGGATTGCATAGCACATTATTTTGCGAACTGCTCGACAACAAGCAGGCAATCATCGTCGATGACTGCGGTGAACAACTCGGAGAGTTAGGCATAGCAGTGCAAGTGAACCGCCCAAAACAACTCAGCGTTGCCCTTCTCCAGGACAACTTTTGACGTCATACTAAAAATGACTCGTCTCATTTTGGAAGGACTAAGCTAAACCACCGTGCCACATGCACCGTAAAACTCAAATTTGCTCCATCGCATTGACATCTCTTCTGCGCCCTAAAGAAGTGTCTGAGGAAGAAAAATTTAAAAAATACAACCAGCTGAAAGTGATCGTACTGACTTCTTGATCCCTAGCCTCATTCTTTCTGGGAGGCAAAAATTCATTATTTACGCATCTAATGGTTGTAAATCATTGATTGCGATGGAGATCATATGAATAGTTGGTTTCTTGACATGAATAACACTTGATTAAGAAAAGAGTCGAAATGTGACGGAAATCATATAAATTCTCAATGTGATATGCCCGCATCAGTTACATAATCAAACAAAAAAAATCTCTAGAATATTTCAAGTGAGCAGAAAAAGTGTTCTCTGAATACCTTTCCTTGTGAATTGATCTCATTTGTCAGCTCGACTCCTCTGAACTTATTCGTACTGCCCTCGCTTTCCACTCCTGAAATATGTCACTGCAATAATGTATAGATCAAAGTGATTGAATATATAAAAATTAGAAGGAATAAAGTATTTTACCGATGGCTAGTCGTGCTCTCTTTTCGATGACACGACACCACACAAGAAGACGGCGTCATCTGTTGTTGGCAGAAGGAACATCGCCGGCCAACATCTGTAATACCTGTCAACTCGTAACGTGAGAACGAACATGAAAAAATGTTTTTATGATGATTGTATGCATTTATTCAAATAATTTCCAGTCATCTATTTTCAACAATGTCCAAGCTCGCTATTTCTGGTTTTTTTTCGTTGTGCTACAACATTACCACAAATTCCTTTCTACCAGGTTTTTTTTGAGAAATAACAACCGAGTAGAGACATTAACCCTACAATTCGTTTCGGCCAAAGTTCTTCAACTACTCGATCACTGGTGAGCAAAAGACTGCGCTTCAATCTAGAGATAGACGAGAACACTGAAATACCATGCTGGAGAGCTTAGAAATTCTATCAAGCTACCTTATAGTGAAGAATGGTATGCATTCATGGTTAGCTGGATATTGTGATAATAGAAAAACTCAAAGACATTTTTCTCTATTGTCCATCCTTTGAAAAATACTATACATACCAACAATAATCTAAAGCCAGATAAAACTATTCGTCTAAGGCTTCTCTGATTATCAAACGAGCAATCACCGTTGATAAGAAGTGGTAAAAATCTGTGATTAGAAATACACTGTGGCATAAATTTCATCCAGCATTTACGCCCCTTTAATTGTTTTCGAACTGCCTATATGACTGCTATGTGAAGCGGAGTATCTCTTGAGTTATTTCGACGGCAGAGCTGAGCAGTACAAGGTGCATCATTTTTCATAAGATATAGATGTTGAATACATTGACGAAAAAGTAGACTTTTGATGTACACATGGAAGATCATTCACTTGGATATTTGAAACTTGACGAACGACTCCCCTAGGTACAATAAGGCACGACACCACGGTGATCATTTTATGTGGTAGCCACAATCCTGTGCTAAGAATCAAAACAGCAGAACACAGAATGCTCGCATTTGAATAATATTCGCAAAATTGAATGATTATTTATTAAAAGTGCTTGATTGTCAAACGTATATAGAGTCTTGTTTCAGACTGATTTCCTGGCAAGATTGATTTCATTGCTCACAGTGCGTGAAGAGCATAGTGGTGACGATACTCTCATCGAAGAAGTTAGACGATGAACTTTTGCTCAACAGGCTGGCCCTTGAATTGGATCATCAACTGCATCTCAACTGAGCAGGGGTATTTGCGACCGAATAGTGAGATGCTGCATGCCATCATGAGTCTTCGCTCTGAGGAATGCAAAATCCTCGGGATGTCAATGTTCTTTTTTGAGAAAGAAGAATGCGCACCTCCTTCTGCTCGTAGGAGAAGAAATTATAAAATACTGGATAAACGTTCTTAGGTGAGCTGAAATGCTTTTCAAACTATTTCAATAGGTAAAACTTTTCACGAATAATGCCGCACACGTGGACTTTAGACAATGATGTTTTAGACTGTTTTCCTTATTTATGTCAAACAGCCGCTCTAAGCAGAGGAGTTTCTGTGGGTACCATGCACAGGGCAGTGAATGCTTTCAAATCAAAACTCCTCACAGACGTTTGTACAATTATTCAGATGGTCTGACATCTCGTAACTGCAGCTGATGATTTGTAATGCTGGAAACATACAACCGCATGTCTCTTGCAACAGAAAGTAGGACGACGCGTTCTGCCTGACTGACGAAAATTGTAATGTCGAAACACGTGTATCGGGCTAGAGCCCTTACCAGACCACATGACATGTAGCCTCAAATAATAATGAAATGATCTACGGAAATTAAGATATGTCAAAAATTTGTTGAACTAGCTTCGCCAGATAACGTCTATGAAAATCCCTACATTACCTGAATCATATTTAGCGCAATAGTATGTATAAAGGAGTACGGATTTTCATTAATTGGCAGGTGATAGGAGCGGTTATACCTAAGCCTACCTAATAACGAATATCCATTAGTAAGTACCAACGATTGGCAGCAGTCACATATGGAATGCTGTATTACGTTGAAGATAAGGTTCCTTAACACCTGTTGAAAATTCAGAGTTCATAAAACTTAGTTCGGATTAACACAATTTCCTAAAAATAAAGACTGTCATAATTGACTGACTCTTGCCAACAATCATTCACCCTCGAGATCTGCTCAAAATACCATTCATTAGCTTTTAATCAAAAAACTCCTAACATGCCTCTTTAACTTCATAAAATCTCTTGAATCGGCGTCCACGTAGGAAATGTTCCATTGAGCGAAAACTGAACTATAACTGGACGGCGCAGCATCTGCTGGGTTCGGCAAAATCTCAGTTCTCTCTAATTCAACAAACTTCTATTAATCTCATTTACCAATGTGAGGCTTAGCATTGTCTTGTTGGAACAGCGCGCATGCGAGACTGAGATCACTACTTCCAAGTCGTTTGTACTACTTTGCAACAATCACATGGCTCGCAGTTCCTTCACCTTCGACATCAAAGATCTCCTTCGCAGCGTCTCTTTTTGTAAGTTGACGCTTCCACCAATAACGTATCAAATTCGAAGCTCAATTTTGTTCGTTGTCATCATTTGATTTTCGAAAATCGATTAAAATTTTATGCATTATAACAAGCGTTGCCGTGAGAGTTTCTTATGGAACTATTTCTGAGATTTTCCATGAATTTACGATAGCCGATACTGTGTGAAACGTACATAAAACTTGAATTTTTCGCCGGTATTGGAAACTTTTCCTCAGCTCAGTGCTGTATTCGATAGTGTTTCTTGGATGAATACCAATATGATATCGCACTCATAAATACAAATACCTACCTTTGAGGTGCATTCTACTTCCTCGTCGTTCTGCTCAAGTTGAGGAGTTGAAATAGGAGGACGCCGATTGGTCCAGCTCCCGATAGCGATAACAGTCAACGGGCTGCCATTGGCCGAGATCTGAGCAGTATCGACACATCTTGAATGCTTGACGAACACTGCATAGTTTGTGAGTTATCTGATTACATTGACAAAACAAAACCTTTCTGATGAAAAGCCGTGAGAGTAAGAACATTCCACAAAGTGTGAAATTCACATGCCATCATAGAAACATCTATGATATGCCATCTTTTCTTGTGGCGATAAGACACTTCCAACGCAAAAAGCTTCATTCATAAGTACTGAAAAACCAGCTATGATGTCCAAACGTTGGGAAACAATTTAGGATTGAAATGTGATATTCTTTTCGCTCTTGTGACGCACTATTACAAAATTACAAAAAACCAACTACGGTATCGAAATCCACAAGATTTGGTCTATCGAATAACTAGTGAGAGGCTTGCAGAGCCATACACAAGCTCCAGCCGAACAAATAAAGCGAAAGTGAGTGTGAAATTCATTTTTGCTGCTACAACCTAACTTGAAAGCCTTTTTTTCTAAATTAAACATATCGTTAAAGTTGCAGAAATTCAAGCTTCCATATGATTACATAGAATATAACAGAGACTTTGGCAGGAAAAACCTTCAAACAATCGTGCACCTCAGTTGGCACGCGTCGTTCCTTAGAGGATTAAATTCTTGACAAAAAAAGTAGAACGAAAAAAAGATCGAGTGAATTTGCTCATGATAAACTCAGATTTATGTCTTACCACTCAGTTTCTGATTTTCTATTCTAATTTGAGGAGGCTTCACCTCAACGCTTCGTCCTTCCTTAACACGTCAGAAAGGTATAATATACAAGAAGGCATTCTAACTATTTTGTTTTATGCCGTAAATCGCGCCGATTCTCCATAGCACTATGACATATTTATTCACTTCGCTCACCTTCCTATTAAAGATTTATTCTACTATATATTTCAATCTTATTCAATTCAATTAGTGTCGGCATAAGCCAAAAAAAGTAGGATTTCGATCTGTGACTGATGAACACATTGAGATGAAATAGGCATTACTGACGATATTTGAAGTCTTAGTGACCACCAACACTTAATGCAATTGTATATATAAGGCGTGAGATTTTTATAAAATACAACCTGGAGATAAATGAGTAAAACCGTGTTCAGCCTTCTGAAGTCCGCTTTCCTTCTGAGTTGTGCACCACAAAATGGTGTAGCGTACAAGGCACCGCATCATTAGCTGGAAAAAGGAGTACGAAAAACCGAAAACGATAAGTAAAAAGCTATGTGGAAATAACTACCAGCTTTTGACAACATCATGAAATTTGAAAATCAAAAAGGCATCATTCGTGAGCCTAGCTGCAAAAAAACCAACCTGCCGATTATATTTAAGCTGTCATCATCTGGAGAGGTGCCGCTGGAACCACCAGCGCTGAGCGAGGTGACTCACACACTGAGTAGCGGGCTTGTATACCGGCTCGGTTGCCACGTGCGAATAAGTCTTATCATGTTACATGATAGGAAGTGATAAGAACCTCTGAAGTTAAATGTGAAAAAGTTGGTTATGGGATTCTTTGGAGTGCTTCGCAACCTAAGTTTATAGGTTTTTGTGGCAAGCTGAAAACGTAGTTAATTGATAGGCTCTGTAGAGTGTGCACTCGTCGTCACTTCAACACATTCAGTTACTGCAATTAGTTGTTTCATATCCGTCATTAATGACGCTGTGTGATGATCGAATAGTTTTCATCTAAGATTTCAAGTTTACTATGCTGAGACACCTTCAGGTGGATTAGAGGAAGTGATCAGGTCTTGAAAAGATTTAGAATCAGTCTTTGCACTTTTAAGGAATTGCTTACGTGGTGGTTCTGATGTCGATAGAACGCCAAAGTATCTTAAACCTTGTTTTTAAGTAATGGCATCATAATCATAGCACTTATCATCGCACTACATGCTTCAAAAATAACCTAGTGAAGCATTCAGAAAATTTTATTGAAGAAGATACTGTGAATGTATTTTCCTTCAAAAACGACAAAGTCAACTGGGAACAGTTGCTTCAACCTCCGGCGCGGATAAACTGAAAGCGAGAAACTCTGTTGTATAATGACGCCGCAGAACACGTTGTGCAAGTTATTCCAGGATTTTACGAAGTGATCAGTGAAATGAGATCTCACTAAATTCGTCCAACACTTTACGACCTAACGATAACGTTGCAAAAATTTGGTAGGTATATTACTGACGACGACTCATTGTCCTCAGATCTATCAATCAACCAGGATTCTCCAGATAACGTAGACCTTTTCTCTAATGAAGATAGAATTCTTGTTGAACCGAAAACGTAATTATGTGACCATTGTTTCATTTTAGATTAGTAGCTAGCTTAGTATTACACACTTCATAAATAACGACGTGTGATTTCTCGGTAGCAAACAAACGATACGCTGAGAGTACTTTCAATGTTGCATTTATTGATAGTGTGAATCTAAGAGTCCCCTGAGTCATCTGGATAATGTAGCAGACCACACCGTATGCTTTAAATAGACCTGAACTGAAATGCGAAACTAATTCGCTTATGGAGTAGCAAATATTGACTGAGCACATTTTATGACAGGATCTTCAGCTCTAACTAACTTAGAGTTACCATGAGAAAGGATTGCATAATAAGACAACTGAGGCACAGCGAGTATTTGTATACAGACCTATAAAAATAGTAAAAGCCTAAATTTTTACGGGGTGCTTTCCGATAAAGAGTACAGAATGAAAAAACGACCACTTCCAGTGGACAATATATTTCCTCAAGAACAGTTATGATCATCTGAAAACTTCAATCTGAGACTACTGCGCTACGAGCTCGTTTTTTGAAAAGTCCTTTTATAACGTTGTAACAGAAAGATAGCATTTGTGTGCCACACTTACATTTCCTTCACTGGACGGAACTGATTTATAGGATTTTTGTAACATGTCGATAACGTGTTCCGACGATTTTAACACTGAGCTCATATTCCGGAGAGACCGTTCTACTGCAGTGTAGTAAGTAAAATAAAAATCGAGTTACACGTACACAGTGCATTTGCTTGTCGACTTTTATGTTTTGGGTATGCGCTGAATGTGGCTCGATAAGGTGTTCAGCGAACAATTGATCCATTGCGTTGGCGCGTTACACAAATGCGGTGCGTTTTTTGCTATTCAATATTTTCTCCGTTGTGGGAGAAACTGTAGCCAAAAGGTGTGAATCTGGCATCACAAAATTTTCTTTGCATGTTCATATGCTTTCCTGCTTTCAGCAAAGTTACAGCAAAAGCGTGCCTCCGGTGCAAAATATAATTTCATTGGGACGTTACAGAGTTAAATAAAAGATCTTTTCAGAAAAAAAGCACGTAGCGCAGTAGCGAGTGATTTAAGCTTTCAATTGATCACTAGCGCTTGTATAAAAAAATTTTTGCTCAGCAAATGGAGTTATTCCTTTGTTTCGTGCCGTCTAACGGAAAACTACTCATATACGATATATGAGCAGTTGGAACACATGGCATGTCACTACAATACAAAAAAGGTTGGTGTCGACTCTGATTCAATGGCACTAATTTTCTAACATGTGCTAAAAGACTCTATATATACTCCTTAAGATGAGGAACGGAAAATGTGGAACTTTTAATATTTAAATATGACGAAAACGAAAAAAAACTCAAACTATCAAAAGATCGACCCTCTATATACCTTGGCATTAATACTCGAAATGTGGAAGTTGCAAGGACTTATCTTGATTAGCCTACTCAAGATTGGCAATGGGATCACAATAATAGCAGTAGATGTTCGATGGCCGACGTTTTGGCGAGTCGCCTTCTTCAGCTACATAGCAAGTTTTCTGTGGGTACGATCACCCCATCTTCTGCTGTGACAATGCAAAAGCGAAATGACATCACGGCGAATTGGATAACGGGAACGTCAAGAGAAGTGTGAGCTCAGCATCGAGAGCCCTTCAGAGAGTTAAACTCCGACTTCAAAATTGAGCCTTTTCTATCCGAGTATCGATGGAGGTTAAAGTCTACACCGAGAGTTCTGGAACACCAACCAGCAAATTGCGTCCCTGCAAGTGATGTTCTTCGCGTGAAGTTACCATTAATACCAGTCATGTGACAAAGGCTGGGTCGCATCAACTGCAAAAATCTAGCGGCTATGTACTAGCCCATCAAGAAGTGGACCAGGACGGAAAAATACTACCATTGATATAAAGAGAATATTTTGTAGCTCTACGAAGACCGCCAAGTTGGCGGATTCTACAGCAATGTTCAACATGACGAATACACTAACATCGACTGAAACTGATTCAGGAGCTTTCATCTCATGGACAATGTTCACATGCTGTGCTTGAATTAAACCGTCATTACAAACGACTTTTGCGAGAAGAAGAGGCGATTGGAAAATGTGTTGAGGTCTGCACAAATCGTGAAAACGGACTTTCCAAGTAAACTTTTCAAACTAAGTAAACTTCCTTTTCAAAATGTCTTTGATATTGCGCCGAATATCATTAAAATTAGCAATCGATTAGCTTACTATTCTGCTCTAAGGTGTATCTCCAAATCCTGAACGCAAAATATTTTTGGACACCGATTTTTTTGTATAGGAAATGATTTTGTTCTGTCCATGCATAGAAATGCGTAGTTGTGATCAATTCTCAGTATTTTTGAAGAATTCTCCGGTGAGCAGCATACGTGTAATTTCTCAGATTTGGTAAAATTAGTAACAAGTTTGTATATCAACCATCGGCTTAGAAAGTAGATCTTCTGTCGTATTATGGCGACTTTTTGCTTTAATACATCCCCCGCAAGTCGGAAATATCTGGCTGATACATGTGGTAATACTTCAAGAGACCGACTTTTTGTAAATCTTGACAATGACAATCACCTGACGGCGCCTGTCCTCCCCTTGATCGTCAAGTGTCTCAAGCGGGTGCCAGCAACGCTTACATTTTCCCCTATCGCGTGCAAGAGTAGCCCAATGGGTCCTCCCCGCTCTAGGGATTCGCTGAGCATCATATCTTCTTCTATAGTTTTCGTTAAGAAATCGGATCAACGGGTTGGTGGTCTTCCTGTAGAGCGCTTGATTTTCCGAGGAAACCAGTCGGTAACGGCTCTCGTCCATCGGTTGTACTTGAAGCGTATCACGTGTCCGGCCTACTTTATTTTCGATATCCTGGCGTGTAGAACGGCGTCTCAGATTTTTGATAGTTGACGTAGTCAAAACTTCGGATCCTTTCTCTCGTTTGCGAGATACGGGATACTCCTAGCATCGAGCTTCCGACTGCGCGTTTAATAACGCCAAGTGATCTTTCATCCTGCTTACGTAGCGACCAGGTTTCTGCTAGATACGTTAAGGCATGGGTAATCGTGAATCGAAATGATGGCCACGGAGTCGGATGTCCTTTGTCCTCTTCGCTGCATCTTGGATGCTCTTATCCGTTCCCTATGCCACTCGTTCCCTCCTGCTCAACTCTGGAGCTAGATCGTTCATCATGTTGATTTCACGACCTAGATAGACGTAAGTGGAGCAATCAGAGATTGTCGTTCCGTTGAGCGTGAATGGAGCATTAGAAACCCATCCGTTCCTCATGAACATCGTTTTCGTTAGATTCAGTTGAAGACCAATCTTTCCACAGGCGTTATCGAAATCGATCAACATTCGTTCCGCTTGGCTAATTTTTGGTGTTATGAGAACGATATCGTCAGCAAAGCAAATGGCTTAATTGTCGACCGTCAATTTTCACTCCCATATCGTCCCATTCTAATGCTCTCATGACGATTTGTAGGGTGGCAGTGAACAGTTTTGGCGAAATTGTATCGCCTTGTCGAACCCATCTTCTTCCGCCAATGGTGATATTGTTGTAGAACGGAAATATTTTGGTTGTGAGATTTTATAAAGCTCACGAAAGATCATTTTATACCGAGTAGGGATGCCTTTGTTAACCAGAGCCTCTTAACCGCTTCTGTTTCCATTGAATCAAAGGCTTCTTCCAAATTGATGTATGTGAGACAGAGTGGTTGCTTGTACTCTCGTGAAACTTCAATGAGTCTTGTGATCGTGTGGACGTGGTCTATAGTACTAAATCCTTTTCGGAACCCTGCTTGTTCACATGACTGTCCTTCGTCCAATGTTCTGCCAATCCTGTTTAGGATGACTCGAGCAAAGATTTATAGACAACGGACAGCAAGCAGATTGGGCGATAACTGCCTATGTCATGAAGGTCTACATTTTTTAACAGCAACGATTTGTGCAGACCGCAGCACATTTTCCATTCGCCTCTTCTTCTCGCGATAGTCGTCTGTGGTGACGGTTTCATATTCGAACATAGCATGTGAACATTGCCCATTATATGAAAGCTCCTGAATCAGCTTCAGTCGATGTTAGTGTATTCGTCATGTTGAACATTGCTGTAGAATACTGACCACGTGCGAATAAGTCTTATCATGTTGCATGATAGGAAGTGATAAGAACCACTGACGATAGATGTGAAAAAGTCGGTTATAGGATTTTTCGGAGTGCTTCGCCACCTAAGTTTTTAGGTTTTTTGTGGCAAGCTGAAAACATAGTTAATTGATGGGCTGTGTAGAGCGTGCACTCGTCGTCACATCAACACATTCAGTTACTGCAATTCTTTTATATCCGTCATTAATGACGCTGTGTGATGATCGAATAGTTTTTATCTGAGATTTCAAGTTTACTAAGCTGAAACACACTCAGGTAATTTGAAGAAGTGATCAGGTCCTGGAAAGATTTGGAGTCAGTCTTTGTACTTCGGAGGAATTGCTTACATGGTGGTTCTGATGTCGACAGAACGCCAAAGTATCTTAAACCTTGCTGGCAAGTAATTGCAATTGGATAGCGGGAACGCCAAGAGAAGTGTGAGCTCAGCATCAAGAAGTCTAAATTTCGACTTCAAAATCGAGCTACTTCTATTCGAGTATCAATGGAGGTTAAAGTCTGCGCCGAGAGTTCTGGAACACAAACCAGCAAATCGTGTCTCTGCAAGTGACGTTATTCGCGTGAAGTTACCATTAATACCACTGATGTGACAAAGGCTGGGTCGCATCAACTGCAAAAATCTAGCGGCTATGTACTAGCTCATCAAGAAGTGGACCAGGACGGAAATAATAGTACCAATGTTAAAAACAGAAAATTTCGTAGCTCCACGAAGACCGCCAAGTCAGTATTCTACAGCAATGTTCAACATGACGAATACACTAACATCGACTGACGCTGATTCAGGAGCTTTCATATAATGGGCAATGTTCACATGCTATGTTCGAATATGAAACCGTCACCACAGACGACTATCGCGAGAAGAAGAGGCGAATGGAAAATGTGCTGCGGTCTGCACAAATCGTTGCTGTTAAAAAATGTAGACCTTCATGACATAGGCAGTTATCGCCCAATCTGCTTGCTGTCCGTTGTCTATAAATCTTTGCTCGAGTCATCCTAAACAGGATTGGCAGAACATTGGACGAAGGACAGTCATGTGAACAAGCAGGGTTCCGAAAAGGATTTAGTACCATAGACCACGTCCACACGATCACAAGACTCATTGAAGTTTCACGAGAGTACAAGCAACCACTCTGTCTCACATACATCAATTTGGAAGAAGCCTTTGATTCAATGGAAACAGAAGCGGTTAAGAGGCTCTGGTTAACAAAGGCATCCCTACTCGGTATAAAATGATCTTTCGTGAGCTTTATAAAATCTCACAACCAAAATATTTCCGTTCTACAACAATATCACCATTGGCGGAAGAAGATGGGTTCGACAAGGCGATACAATTTCGCCAAAACTGTTCACTGCCACCCTACAAATCGTCATGAGAGCATTAGAATGGGACGATATGGGAGTGAAAATTGACGGTCGACAATTAAGCCATTTGCTTTGCTGACGATATCGTTCTCATAACACCAAAAATTAGCCAAGCGGAACGAATGTTGATCGATTTCGATAACGCCTGTGGAAAGATTGGTCTTCAACTGAATCTAACGAAAACGATGTTCATGAGGAACGGATGGGTTTCTAATGCTCCATTCACGCTCAACGGAACGACAATCTCTGATTGCTCCACTTACGTCTATCTAGGTCGTGAAATCAACATGATGAACGATCTAGCTCCAGAGTTGAGCAGGAGGGAACGAGTGGCATAGGGAACGGATAAGAGCATCCAAGATGCAGCGAAGAGGACAAAGGACATCCGACTCCGTGGCCATCATTTCGATTCACGATTACCCATGCCTTAACGTATCTAGCAGAAACCTGGTCGCTACGTAAGCAGGATGAAAGATCACTTGGCGTTATTAAACGCGCAGTCGGAAGCTCGATGCTAGGAGTATCCCGTATCTCGCAAACGAGAGAAAGGATCCGAAGTTTTGACTACGTCAACTATCAAAAATCTGAGACGCCGTTCTACACGCCAGGATATCGAAAATAAAGTAGGCCGGACACGTGATACGCTTCAAGTACAACCGATGGACGAGAGCCGTTACCGACTGGTTTCCTCGGAAAATCAAGCGCTCTACAGGAAGACCACCAACCCGTTGATCCGATTTCTTAACGAAAACTATAGAAGAAGATATGATGCTCAGCGAATCCCTAGAGCGGGGAGGACCCATTGGGCTACTCTTGCACGCGATAGGGGAAAATGTAAGCGTTGCTGGCACCCGCTTGAGACACTTGACGATCAAGGGGAGGACAGGCGCCGTCAGGTGATTGTCATTGTCAAGATTTACAAAAAGTCGGTCTCTTGAAGTATTACCACATGTATCAGCCAGATATTTCCGACTTGCGGGGGATGTATTAAAGCAAAAAGTCGCCATAATACGACAGAAGATCTACTTTCTAAGCCGATGGTTGATATACAAACTTGTTACTAATTTTACCAAATCTGAGAAATTACACGTATGCTGCTCACCGGAGAATTCTTCAAAAATACTGAGAATTGATCACAACTACGCATTTCTATGCATGGACAGAACAAAATCATTTCCTATACAAAAAAATCGGTGTCCAAAAATATTTTGCGTTCAGGATTTGGAGATACACCTTAGAGCAGAATAGTAAGCTAATCGATTGCTAATTTTAATGATATTCGGCGCAATATCAAAGACATTTTGAAAAGGAAGTTTACTTAGTTTGAAAAGTTTACTTGGAAAGTCCGTTTTCACGATTTGTGCAGACCTCAACACATTTTCCAATCGCCTCTTCTTCTCGCAAAAGTCGTTTGTAATGACGGTTTAATTCAAGCACAGCATGTGAACATTGTCCATGAGATGAAAGCTCCTGAATCAGTTTCAGTCGATGTTAGTGTATTCGTCATGTTGAACATTGCTGTAGAATCCGCCAACTTGGCGGTCTTCGTAGAGCTACAAAATATTCTCTTTATATCAATGGTAGTATTTTTCCGTCCTGGTCCACTTCTTGATGGGCTAGTACATAGCCGCTAGATTTTTGCAGTTGATGCGACCCAGCCTTTGTCACATGACTGGTATTAATGGTAACTTCACGCGAAGAACATCACTTGCAGGGACGCAATTTGCTGGTTGGTGTTCCAGAACTCTCGGTGTAGACTTTAACCTCCATCGATACTCGGATAGAAAAGGCTCAATTTTGAAGTCGGAGTTTAACTCTCTGAAGGGCTCTCGATGCTGAGCTCACACTTCTCTTGACGTTCCCGTTATCCAATTCGCCGTGATGTCATTTCGCTTTTGCATTGTCACAGCAGAAGATGGGGTGATCGTACCCACAGAAAACTTGCTATGTAGCTGAAGAAGGCGACTCGCCAAAACGTCGGCCATCGAACATCTACTGCTATTATTGTGATCCCATTGCCAATCTTGAGTAGGCTAATCAAGATAAGTCCTTGCAACTTCCACATTTCGAGTATTAATGCCAAGGTATATAGAGGGTCGATCTTTTGATAGTTTGAGTTTTTTTTCGTTTTCGTCATATTTAAATATTAAAAGTTCCACATTTTCCGTTCCTCAT
The DNA here is from genome assembly GCA_019055375.1 of Parelaphostrongylus tenuis. Taxonomy (NCBI): domain Eukaryota; kingdom Metazoa; phylum Nematoda; class Chromadorea; order Rhabditida; family Metastrongylidae; genus Parelaphostrongylus; species Parelaphostrongylus tenuis. Next base: position 54,799 of record JAHQIW010005902.1, on the reverse strand, counting down.
CTTAAGGAGTATATATAGAGTCTTTTAGCACATGTTAGAAAATTAGTGCCATTGAATCAGAGTCGACACCAACCTTTTTTGTATTGTAGTGACATGCCATGTGTTCCAACTGCTCATATATCGTATATGAGTAGTTTTCCGTTAGACGGCACGAAACAAAGGAATAACTCCATTTGCTGAGCAAAAATTTTTTTATACAAGCGCTAGTGATCAATTGAAAGCTTAAATCACTCGCTACTGCGCTACGTGCTTTTTTTCTGAAAAGATCTTTTATTTAACTCTGTAACGTCCCAATGAAATTATATTTTGCACCGGAGGCACGCTTTTGCTGTAACTTTGCTGAAAGCAGGAAAGCATATGAACATGCAAAGAAAATTTTGTGATGCCAGATTCACACCTTTTGGCTACAGTTTCTCCCACAACGGAGAAAATATTGAATAGCAAAAAACGCACCGCATTTGTGTAACGCGCCAACGCAATGGATCAATTGTTCGCTGAACACCTTATCGAGCCACATTCAGCGCATACCCAAAACATAAAAGTCGACAAGCAAATGCACTGTGTACGTGTAACTCGATTTTTATTTTACTTACTACACTGCAGTAGAACGGTCTCTCCGGAATATGAGCTCAGTGTTAAAATCGTCGGAACACGTTATCGACATGTTACAAAAATCCTATAAATCAGTTCCGTCCAGTGAAGGAAATGTAAGTGTGGCACACAAATGCTATCTTTCTGTTACAACGTTATAAAAGGACTTTTCAAAAAACGAGCTCGTAGCGCAGTAGTCTCAGATTGAAGTTTTCAGATGATCATAACTGTTCTTGAGGAAATATATTGTCCACTGGAAGTGGTCGTTTTTTCATTCTGTACTCTTTATCGGAAAGCACCCCGTAAAAATTTAGGCTTTTACTATTTTTATAGGTCTGTATACAAATACTCGCTGTGCCTCAGTTGTCTTATTATGCAATCCTTTCTCATGGTAACTCTAAGTTAGTTAGAGCTGAAGATCCTGTCATAAAATGTGCTCAGTCAATATTTGCTACTCCATAAGCGAATTAGTTTCGCATTTCAGTTCAGGTCTATTTAAAGCATACGGTGTGGTCTGCTACATTATCCAGATGACTCAGGGGACTCTTAGATTCACACTATCAATAAATGCAACATTGAAAGTACTCTCAGCGTATCGTTTGTTTGCTACCGAGAAATCACACGTCGTTATTTATGAAGTGTGTAATACTAAGCTAGCTACTAATCTAAAATGAAACAATGGTCACATAATTACGTTTTCGGTTCAACAAGAATTCTATCTTCATTAGAGAAAAGGTCTACGTTATCTGGAGAATCCTGGTTGATTGATAGATCTGAGGACAATGAGTCGTCGTCAGTAATATACCTACCAAATTTTTGCAACGTTATCGTTAGGTCGTAAAGTGTTGGACGAATTTAGTGAGATCTCATTTCACTGATCACTTCGTAAAATCCTGGAATAACTTGCACAACGTGTTCTGCGGCGTCATTATACAACAGAGTTTCTCGCTTTCAGTTTATCCGCGCCGGAGGTTGAAGCAACTGTTCCCAGTTGACTTTGTCGTTTTTGAAGGAAAATACATTCACAGTATCTTCTTCAATAAAATTTCTGAATGCTTCACTAGGTTATTTTTGAAGCATGTAGTGCGATGATAAGTGCTATGATTATGATGCCATTACTTAAAAACAAGGTTTAAGATACTTTGGCGTTCTATCGACATCAGAACCACCACGTAAGCAATTCCTTAAAAGTGCAAAGACTGATTCTAAATCTTTTCAAGACCTGATCACTTCCTCTAATCCACCTGAAGGTGTCTCAGCATAGTAAACTTGAAATCTTAGATGAAAACTATTCGATCATCACACAGCGTCATTAATGACGGATATGAAACAACTAATTGCAGTAACTGAATGTGTTGAAGTGACGACGAGTGCACACTCTACAGAGCCTATCAATTAACTACGTTTTCAGCTTGCCACAAAAACCTATAAACTTAGGTTGCGAAGCACTCCAAAGAATCCCATAACCAACTTTTTCACATTTAACTTCAGAGGTTCTTATCACTTCCTATCATGTAACATGATAAGACTTATTCGCACGTGGCAACCGAGCCGGTATACAAGCCCGCTACTCAGTGTGTGAGTCACCTCGCTCAGCGCTGGTGGTTCCAGCGGCACCTCTCCAGATGATGACAGCTTAAATATAATCGGCAGGTTGGTTTTTTTGCAGCTAGGCTCACGAATGATGCCTTTTTGATTTTCAAATTTCATGATGTTGTCAAAAGCTGGTAGTTATTTCCACATAGCTTTTTACTTATCGTTTTCGGTTTTTCGTACTCCTTTTTCCAGCTAATGATGCGGTGCCTTGTACGCTACACCATTTTGTGGTGCACAACTCAGAAGGAAAGCGGACTTCAGAAGGCTGAACACGGTTTTACTCATTTATCTCCAGGTTGTATTTTATAAAAATCTCACGCCTTATATATACAATTGCATTAAGTGTTGGTGGTCACTAAGACTTCAAATATCGTCAGTAATGCCTATTTCATCTCAATGTGTTCATCAGTCACAGATCGAAATCCTACTTTTTTTGGCTTATGCCGACACTAATTGAATTGAATAAGATTGAAATATATAGTAGAATAAATCTTTAATAGGAAGGTGAGCGAAGTGAATAAATATGTCATAGTGCTATGGAGAATCGGCGCGATTTACGGCATAAAACAAAATAGTTAGAATGCCTTCTTGTATATTATACCTTTCTGACGTGTTAAGGAAGGACGAAGCGTTGAGGTGAAGCCTCCTCAAATTAGAATAGAAAATCAGAAACTGAGTGGTAAGACATAAATCTGAGTTTATCATGAGCAAATTCACTCGATCTTTTTTTCGTTCTACTTTTTTTGTCAAGAATTTAATCCTCTAAGGAACGACGCGTGCCAACTGAGGTGCACGATTGTTTGAAGGTTGTTATATTCTATGTAATCATATGAAAGCTTAAATTTCTACAACTTTAACGATATGTTTACTTTAGAAAAAAAGGCTTTCAATTACGTTGTAGCAGTAAAAATGAATTTCACACTCACTTCGCTTTATTTGTTCGACCGGAGCTTGTGTATGGCTCTAAGCCTCTCACTAGTTATTCGATAGACCAAATCTTGTGCATTTCGAAACCGTAGTTGGTTTTTTGTAATTTTGTAGTAGGGCGGCATAAGAGCGAAAAGAATATCACATTTCAAGCTTAAATTGTTTCCCCACCGATTGGACATCATAGCTGGTTTTTCAGTAACTATGAATGAAGCTTTTTGCGTTGGAAGTGTCTTATCGCCACAAGAAAAATGGCATATCATAGAGGAAAGTATTATAAAAGTGATTTTAGTTAAAGAAGAAGCACCTATCAAAAACTCGGCGTGTTCGTATGAGAAAAACACATTCTTATAAAAAGATATTCATTTCAAACTGTTGTTGAACAATCTCTTCCTCATTTCATCTTTTTTTGTTCTCATTCGGTAACTTAAGAAATGCTGATAATGATAATAAGCTTGTTTTGTGAAAAAAACTTCTTTAGTGAGCTTTATGGAGCAAAGAAGAGTATCGTCATGTATCTGTTGTTTTTGGCTCGATGTTTTGACTTTACAGCGGATTTTGGTGGCAATTATACAGTGAATTTTCGATTTTAAGGAAGTACTAATGAAATGAAAGTAGATCATTATTGAGGGAATTTCTATAAGAGTATTTCCAGAAAAAGAACAAAGGACGCTCAGTTATCCTAAAGCTCCTTACGTTTCAATACAAAAGCTGCGTCAATAGGGTAACAGCGCTTTTCCAACAGATTTTTCACATTTCTGTGTATGAAATCGTAAGGTTTAAATTGAAAGACACATTTTCACAATGCATAAACTTCAAAGATACCTATACTGAGGATTTTTTTTTTTGATAAAAGCAGAATCACGCCCTGATGAGTTTTCCATTTATCATGTCGTGGGGTACTTTTGCAGAAAGACTGCAATTTCTTCACCTTTAATTTCGGAACTTTCTGTTGATATTGTAGATTTTCTACTCAGAATATCCGACAGTTAAAAATTAGACAATTTATATCACTCTATAACAAATTATCTCTGCTCATGAATCAGCACCGGTCAACAATTAAGACTGACATCGTTAAATACATACAATCAGACAGTTGTAATTCAAACTTTTCCACTGATTATCAAGAATCACTTTATTGCTTGAGACATTTAGAATACAGTACTGAGCTTGGTTTTCCAAAAGGGCTTCTCAGTGCATTGAACCAACGAAGAGAAATTTACGCTTCACTTGTGAGCTAAGCAAGCCCGTTGGGTGGACGTGTCTTGTTGATAGTCATTTAGCAAAGTTCGTATGTTAGATGCACTTTAGCGTCATAAAACATGGAAGATCACTGAAGCCTTTCCCCAACATTTATTTTCAACAAGGAACTCTCATGCATCCAAACAAACCGTATTTTGCAATATAAATGAACATCCTTGAGAAATGAAGATGCTTCCTAATCTTGATGCCTATTCTTGCCGCATATCTTGTGCGAATGAAAACGTCCTTTTCAGACATCATTCTTTTGATCGTCATAGATATGTCTGTGTTACAATCAACTCTCAAAATCTTTCATATACGGTATTTGAAAATCGATTACTTTCTTGCAACTGAGCCTCACGTTGTCATGAACACCTCCGTTGTCACTAACGAAAATCTTAAGTGACAACTGTTGTCACGATCATTTACCAACTGCCTTTTTATCATGGCCTTTTGACGTAATTTGGCACAATATTATGCACTGTTGGTTAAAAGCTTCAAGGTCACCTTATCATCGAAACTTAGGAATGTCAAATTGACTCGTATTTCCTTAGTCGACCACTTTCAATGGCACACTTCGGAAGAAGTGAATGATGAGTGACAACAATGAGCGAACGAGAAATATGCGAGACGGACTATTTCTTTCAAGCATGTCTGCGGCTTATTTCACAGCGTTTACCGTATGCAAAAGTTTCCGAATCCTCTTCATATATACGAACCTTAAATGATTCGTATAACTGAGCATAGTGCATGCACGTAAACGGTGATCGCGGAAGAGGATACCCATGGGTAGCGACGGACGACAAGGCGCGTGATCTACTGATTAACGGCTACAGTCACCTGCACATAGTCATATTGGAGCTATTTTAAGTCCCTGGATTTTGAAAGAAGTAAATGGAATCGGCCTGAGGTCAACCAACTAACAAAATATATAGAATACTCAAAATAAGTCGGAAGTACAGTGCCGAAGGCTGCAACGGCCAGTAATGTTCAAATAAGCATAAATCGATGTCTCACAACCAAGAATTTGCAAAACAATATAATGAAGTGCTCTTCTATAATTCTACATAGATCACAGCTCTTGAAGTGCACCAATGATCAAAACTATCAAGTGTTATTGATGGAGTAGTGTCTTACTTAGTCTTGATGGCTATTATTGACTAACTCTCGATTATTTCAACTATCACAGTTGCGATGACATTTGAGGTTTGTAGATTCATATCGTAATACCTTGCGCACAACTTTATACACTTGATTGAATGAAAAAAAAAACATCTTGATCACGTAGCGAACCAAGGCTTCACCTTCTACATAAAAAGCTATGCTTGCTCCAAAAGCATATGAACGATTGCAGAAAATTGTACTGTATCAAAGTGATCTAAGAAACCCAAACATTTCATATAGATGGAGAAAAAACCCTAATCAAACAACGGAAATCGCGCATCACTGCTCAAGTGACGCTGCTCGCGAAACCCAAAAATTTCAGAGAGACAGAGAAAAAACCCTAATCGAAAACGGAAATCGCGCGTCACTGCTTAAGTGACGCTGCGCGCGTCGATCCTTTAGCCGTCCTTTAGGGGTTAAATTCAAAACATTTGCAACGCTCCATCCCCTTCCGTTGCTCAGCTTCGTAGCAAGTTCTCTGTGTGTGCTGACACACCGTCTTCTGCTGCTACATCGCCAAAAGTAGCATTGTGAAAATGTTTGGTGATTTTAATGGGAATAGTTTCCCAATCTAAAGGTCTAATTGCGCATTTTTAGCCGAAAGTGAAGACAACTTAGCGGATTGCTGGTACATTGGGTAAAGTACTCGCACAGCTTGGAATAGTCCACATATCAACTTCAGGATCGCTCAACCTCAATCCAAAATATTGAAGAGGTTCGCGATATATAATGCTCCCAGTATATTCACAACCTCTGAATTTTTCCAAGTCAATGTTAGCACCAAGTGTTTTAGACCATCAGCCAAAGAATCGGTTTCCAGTGTGTGGAGCTTTTCGAGTGAAATTATCCCCAAATACAGGACATGTATGGAGCTCTGAAGTAATGTTACCAAAGCACTATGCTATCATTTTATTCGTGATCTAGATACGGTTAAGTGGTCAACATTTTTTCGGCGCTCTCATTTACTTTTTTCCGGCCTCATTGAAAACAAAAATCCATTAATAAGGTATTAACTTATCAGAAAGGGGGAAAGAGGTAGCTTGTCGCTTGAGCTTTATAGTGAGTTTGTTTGGCAGTGTGGAACAGAAAACTTTTTACACCTACAAGACGATGAAAAAATCCTCCCCTCCAATTCCCCTGCAAAAAAACCTAGAGATTTTTGCGCAAAGAGGAACTTTCAATTAAGTGACGCTACGCACAGCAATTTCAACTACGGCGTCAAAAAGCGTGTCATTTGAGAGCCGCGAGATTTTCCTCACTCATTTAGGAATTTTTCCATTCCAGAAAAGAATTCTAGGCTTTCGTATGAGAATTGTTGAAAAGACTTTGCGTTATCGTTAGGTGCACAATTTTTCTGTTTTACATTGCTAAATAAACCCACTATAAATTTTGAGCTAATAGCTAATAACTTACGCTCCCGTCTTGGGATAGTTCAGATCTTGCGAGAAAATTAGCAATTTGCAGTACCGATTCTTACCTGTTGTTTAAACAAGGATAAGGCAGCATTACCACAATTTGGACAAGTGACACTTCGTTTCCCTAAAAAACTTGATAATATGAGTGTTCTTTACTTCTTTCTCACTCGGTAATATCGAGAAATTTGTTTGCCTAGTGGAGCTTCAACCAGCCAATGGAAAGAGAGCTATTCTTATCAGGGATGACGCGTGACCAAACATAGAAGTTGTTATCTTATGATTCTCGTTGTACCGACACTACAGAAGTTGAACGAAATGGAAAGTTGCATGAATCGACCATACTCATAACTTTTTTTGTCAACGGAGAATTGCATAGTGCTCCTTAAACGGCCACCTTTGAAGCACGTAGATGCGAGATTTATTCCAAAAGAAACGATGCTTCCAAAGAGCTTGAAGCACCAGTGACTTGTGGGTTATTCATTTGCGGCTAAATGAGGCAGTTGTGTTTGGGGTAATTCTCTTCTTCGATTTGCCATTACCGACATGGTAATGTTTAGCGTTTGAACCTAATCAACAGTGTCATTAAATGATCCTATTCTACTATTTATATAGAAAAGTAGATTGAATCAGCATAGAATTAGAGCTTGAATAAGATTCAAAAAAATACATTAAGTCGTGAATTGTTAAAATTCATTATAGAAGTTGCTATCTTATAATTCCTATGCATTTTAGAGCATAAAAAAATCCTTTTCAGCATATATTGCAGCCGCCCCCAAAATAAGGACATTGCTAAGTGAGAATCTTCATTCGAATGCAGCTTCACCAAAGAAAATTAAACTCGAACAATGATCTGCCAAGATCATGATAAAGACGAACGACTATGGACACTCGATCCGAATTATCGGCTCTGAAGAAGACGAATACATCAAAACTTTAGCCGAATAAATTCCATTATCAACCCCGTAGTGTGTGTCAAATCATAAAAAAAGTTATTGATTGGGAATGCCGAGGTCTTGAGAAAGTCGGTTTTCGATGTGCTGTACTTATCACAGTAGAGCCCATATAAAATTGCGGCTGGTATGAACTAAGGCATAGCGTCAGGTTAAGGAAGAAGTTCGCTAAGACCTGCCGAAAATTCAAAGTTTATATATAAATTCAATTGAAAGCAACAGCAATTATTTTTCAGAATAAAGACCGTTATTATCAGCGATCGTCTACCAGCGTTTTGTAGGCTTCCGGATTTGCTCGGAATACCATTCTTCGGGTTTTGAATCAAGAAACTCGTGATATGCCTCTTCAAGTTACCAAATGTCTCGAATTGGTGTCCACGCAGGAAATGTTCCATGTAGCGGCAAAGACGTAATCGACCGGCACGGCATCTAGACTGTAGGCTGGCTGAGGCATGACCTCAACCCTTTCTAATTCATCAGACTTTTCCCTATCTTTCCACGGTGTGAGGCTCGACACTGGCTTGCTGAAACATCGCGCGCTTTCCACAAATCAATGTCGGGTGCTCTTCCTTCAACGCATCGTAGACACAGCCCAGCTGCTCGCAGTGGAGTTCGGCATTGGTGGAGCGATCCTTCGGAACAAGTTTGAAATGCAGCACACCTTAAAAATTCCACAAAATGCAGATCATGACCTTTCGCAAGCGGATTTTGAGTTACAGCTGATGGCGGTGCTTGACTTTCTAAACCGCAACGTTTACTGAGATCGTGATCGTGATCAGATAGACCCAACTCTTATTCGACGTCATGATACGCTTCCAAAATCAGTCGTTTTGGCGGGTTCTGCAACCACTGACAGGAAACTTCATTGGGGCAATTGGTTAAAGCTTTAGTCATTCCGTGCGGTCTTGGCGAGGCATCTTGTGGACAAAGTCAAATTGATGGAGATAATTCCACACAGTCTTTTATTCAGTGCTAAATTCTGCTGCGAATTGACAAATGCTCGGTGAGGGTTCCCCATCCAGCGCTGCTTGCAGATCTACATCGTCGATCATTCAGTGGCCAGCCGGAACGCAGTTGGTTTTCGAGGCTGAGATCATCTCTTTCAAATTCTTTGTACCATTTTGGAGCAGTCATATGGCTGACTGTTGCCTCACCTGCGGGCCACAGAGCTCCACCAAAGCGCCTCTTGCAGAAAGTTTACGCTTCCAGCAATAACTTATCAAAAGTCGAAGCTCAATTTCGTCCATCGTCATTATTTGATATCTGAAAAGTAAATTAAAATTTGATGCATTATAACTAATGTTGCCGTGCGAGATTCTTATGGAAATGTTCCTGAGATATTCCCCAAAATTTTAACCCATACTGTGTGAAACAAATGTAAATTTCAATTTTCTCGAATACTAGGGAAAATTTCCCTCAACGCAGTACTTAGGATGTATTTGGGAAGTAGTATTTACTCGTATACTAAAAACGATGCGCCTTATTGATTTTATGTGAATCCCACCACATTTTCCATTCGTTTGTTCTTCTCGCGATTATCATGCATAGCAGTGGCCTGATTTGAGCATGGCGGAACCCTTGTTTCATATCGTGATCTATGAATATCGGCAACTGTGAGTACAGCTGCCTGATTCTTCTAGTGATCTCGTCCGTTCAACGCGTAGGTGGTCGTCCTTGAGAGCGAGTCTACTCAAGAGAAGTAATACAAATCAGAATTCCACACGTCAGTGCAGTACTTTGCGTAAATCCGCATTTAGAATTCAGATCCGGAAGTAAGCCGTGTAAGCGGTTTGAGAACTTATTGAGGTATGTAACCAAGAATGTGTTGCAAAATGCATATTGCAATTTTCCGGCAAAAAAAGCTTGGTCATGGCGAATTCAAATTTGGAAGCGCGGAAAAAGTAACGAACCTTCTTCACCTGTTCATGATAGCAAACCAAAATTTTATTAGAGGCAAATACGCGCATAATTATTTGGGATTCTACAGAAGAACTCATTTGAGCTGTTACGGAGCATCTAGAAACGAACACTCATCAAAGGGGCTTGACTATTGGATGCAGTGCTGATCGGAAATTTTTACCCACGATAGGACGCGACTATCACGAGTCCTAATACCGACGTGTGGAGGTTGAATGAACTATATGACGGAGCTGTGCTCCTTTGGCCTCTGACTTAGAGAGTTTCACTTTATGAAGCATGATAGGCCGGTGATAAAGCTCGAGAATGATGTTTTATCAACAACTGATTTACAAAGTACTGTCTTCTTGGTGATCAGATACGTGCTTAGTAGTAAATCAATCAATAGCAGTAGGTGAGGTTACAAAATATTCACCTTCTTTGAAAGCAAGTAAGGTATAGCTGATGTTTGACCCAAGAATCCAAATGCTTTCATAACTCCAACGAAGGATTTGAGACCTAAAATTCAATAGCAGAAGAACAAAAATTTTCAGAAATTCGTCGCTTCCCAAATACTATTCGTTCACTGGCGAAGTTCAATAGCGTGAAGCTCAAGAGAACTCTTGCAAAAAAGTTGTAAGCTGTTCAACCAAAAAACAACGCAGTTTAAAATTTCTTCCGATTTCATAAGGAGTTTGAGAATGGTCTGCAAACTTTGTATAGCAAGGAAAACGTCAAAGGACCTCATTTCGTCCGCTTTACTGAGCTTGGACGTGTTCATGCAAATAACCCGTATCAGGAGACCACGATTTCCAAGGTGTGGGCCCGTTCATAGACTGCTGACGTTAACCTATGAACATTGATAGGTTGTGAACAATCGATCTATACCGCATGTTTTAAAGTGAATTGAAGAAAAGTACAAGACAGCAAAAGCTGATAACAATTAAAGTTGTGGAACAATAATCATGCGTTCATGACATCGATGCACTCCGAAGTTTTCGGTATTTACTTCTTAGTAGAATAGGAGCGTCCTAACAAAACATCTGCATTATGTTCCGCTGTCACCTTGAAATCTAAGTGACGAGGATTCATTACAAACCCTCCATCTATGCTTTTTCTGGTAGTTTTTGGCTTTATTTATTACTAAACCTGGCTCATTCAGGTCTTTTGTTGATAGCTGCAATGAAATTTAACTTGGTCGCCACAGTGCTAAACGATTATAGAAATTTCGATCGAGGGAACGCAGATTTTGCTGCCTACTTCGTCATTAGAGCTTTGCATGCTTCTGCTATTAGGTCTCCAAATAAGTTCCCAAATTTGATCTGAATCAGAAATTCATTGTTCCAAGTGATCAAAAGTATCAAATCACATTGATTAAAGTATTCTCCGTCTGTCTAGATACAATTCTGCCAACGCGCTGGCAACAACCGCGCGCTCATAAAACATTTTTCTTCGATGCAAATCAACCACTCATTTTCGACACAAGTGATTCATGTCTCAAAAATTCTTTTTGTCCATCTATCGCTCTAATGATCTGAAGAAATGGAAGGACAGATTTGGCGAATACGGCAGATGGTCCAAATGCTCCCATCCCAGATCGGTCAGCTTCTTCCTTGTTTCCTTGGCAAGGAGTGGTTTCGCACTGCGTTTGAAGCAAAATGACTTGGCAAAAGCGATGACGTGGAATTGCCTGATTGCAACAGTCCAGTTCCTGACAGTATTGCTCAGCGTTGCAGGGTCTGACCGCCTTGCAACAGTTCCCAATGATTCGGCCCATTTCGGTCCCAGAAAATGACCAGCATTGCTTTTGGCATAAATCTATTTGGTCTCGGTATTAGTGTCCCTTGCTGACAATCAATTTTGACAATTCTGTTCAAAAACGAAAACGGCTATGACGACGAAGACGAGCTTGCACAATTTGCTTTCTCTTGTTCTTTTGAGCTTGTATGAGATTGCACGGGATCTAACTGCCCTTACGCCATTTCTTGCCTGCATCTTTCAAGATTCTCCTGATCTTCTCGTCTGGACATTAGAAATCATCGGCCAAATCACCAGTTGACAAAGTCGAATCTTCTTCAATCGCTTCGATGATTGCTTCTCGTTCAATTTCACGCGTTCCTCCTTATCTTGGTTGATCGGCCAATTACGTCGAGAATTGACTGGTTGGTCTGCATCGAACAATGATGAGTTTTATGAGCGCGGAATTTAATTTTTTGCCGGAGCGTTGGCATAATCGCATTCAGCAGACGGAGAATACTTCAATTAGAAGAATAAATTTTTTAGTTTTTGGAGTAAGTTCGGAAACTTAATTGGACACCTATTATTTTCTCCAGTGCGGCTTTGTAACTGAGTCCATTTTCCGACTCATCCAGATACCATGCGGTCCTGAATAAGATTTTTAGGCATGCATTCTGTTGATGGGAAACGTGAACCTGATTCTAATAACGGATGCACGTTATCAGGAAAAGTCATGCTACCTAGTACTGTGACCTTGATTTGTTTGCCACATTGACTCTAATTTGACTCTTGAGATTTTCTCCCCGCGACTTTCCTTTGATTATGGGGCTGATGTACGCGATTGGTTAAGTGGATTATCGACTTCTTTGTCTCAGTTTACTTGAGAGGTTTACATTGATAATGACCCAACTATCATTTATTTACGAAAATGATCCTCTACATACTGTGCACAGACGTAGTACTTTAAGCGCCCTTCTTCAGTTCAGCGAAAATCTTATTTTGTTTGCATTATAGATAGTCTAGAGTGCTGGCATTCTGATCACCAGTGTTTGGTGCCATGCCTGTAGTATACTGCATAGCGCGTAATCGTTTACGTTTGATAAACTTCGAATCGACTCGCTGTATTAGGCAGCTGCAGAACGATTATGTTACTTGTGTAGCTGAAGCATTCGTCTGTTGTATAAGTAGACCACTTTGACAAGTCGGAAATATGCTGCAGATGAGTTTTGTAGCAAATCCCAATACCATTTCAGGAATTGTTCCTTATGGTAGTACTGGCTATTCTACAAATTCTCAACTAACACTGGCTTCTCGAGTCTCAACTTCTACTTGATGGCTGTGCAAATGATGTTCTTCCAATGATGGCTGCCCTCAGGTTGAGGATTTATGTTGAGGGTTTTATTAACGTAATCGTCCAATTTTCTTAAATTACATGAAATGCGCGGCTTACGAAGTGATTAGCACCAAATACTGAACATTCACATGCTTGTACTATGCACTTGTTTACAAAATAAACAAAACCAATTGTTTTCACTTCTGGAAAAAATGTGTCTCTAAAGAACATTATTGTATTAAGTATTTGGATAGGAATCTTTGGAAAAGATTAGTAGATAAGTCTATGTCTATTTGTATCGATATTCGATATGACTTAAAAGACAAGTTACGAAGAAAATTTGGAAATTTACTACGAGGGCGGAATTTAAATTCAAATTCAGATTCAAAAAGTAAAGAAACTCCGTCTCTGGCAAGTTAGGAATAGGATGTGAGGTAGAAGATGCGTCAAATCTCTCCAGATTCATCACATTAGTAGGCATAGCTCTTACGGCTAGTGCGCATTAACTAATAGAATTGAGGCCAAGCTTCTCCACTGCTCATCCCCTCATTAGCTGTGCAAGGAGACCGACGGATAGGATATCAGATTCGGCTCTTGTTTTACAGGATCCTCCACCGCCCATCCCACAGTTTCAATGATCCGATTTTTGCAGACTCTGCATTCTCTACTGTGTATCTCCCCCTAGTACAACGAAAACGTTTATTATTCCCCTCGGAATTGAGCAGGGTTACACCGAAAAAGTAGGTAACAGCAGTACAGTGCCCCGATATTGCAGTGACTAGTGGCAGCCCGAGAAAGGGGTAGGACGCAGGTTCAATTCCTGCCGCCTGTGATTGAAAGTTATGACTATCACTCAACATTGTTCACAAAATGGTTACAGAGCCTTACGGTATCGCATTAAGTCTTTTATGGCTCTGGAGCCCAATTGTTCTTATTGTCGGTATGGCCAATCAGCCTAAACCTTTCGGAGCCGGAAATCCACCTCCTCTGCCTCAATAACCCCCAGAAAGGCAACGTTGGAGTGTCTGCTCCACTCCAATGCGTCCCAACACTGAATATCAGTAATGCAGAGGATGTGGGTCTACGGTTTCAAAAGAATTATAATGTTCGACTGAAACGGTACAGCACCATATGTTTCAGGTGGAAGCTGCTCTTTGTGATGCAAAAATCTCATAGATTAGACTGGTTGTCTACGACGAGCATCTGAGCCCCATTTAGTGTGATCAATCTATCAGGCCAAATTCTTCCGACTTGGATCTGCACAGTGAGCATTTTCGGAGTCTGTATCATTTAGATATTTTTTCTTCAGTTTCTCTTTAAAAATCTTGTTTAGAATTCAGGATCACAGAGAGAGAGAGAGCGTGTGTGTAAGTGTGTCGCGTGAGTGCGTGTGCGTGCGTGGTGCATGCGTGTGTGTGCGTGTATGTGTGTGTGTGTGTGTGTCTGTCTGTCTGTCTGTCCGTGTATTGTGAAATTGTGGCGTCCCAGCTTGAGGGTTTTGATCTAGCGGTTTCATCAAAATTTCTGGAAATCGTTCGACTTTTTGAAATTCGTCGAAAATTTCGATTTTTCTCAACTTCGCCATTCTCGGTGATTTTCACATGTCGTCGCTGGTGGTCATCGAACCACGGATGAGGTCATCGGCCGCTAACTGAGCTTTGAAAAAACAAGGGGCCCATCGTGAGGTCGTTGACCTACCCGACCTTCTTCAACGCTTTCTCATTAAGCTTGAATTCGCGTAATTTTTGCCGTCACTTAAGCGACTGATCGTAATTTCGCGTCGAAGCCTTCTTCCGTTGCTCTCATCGCAATATCGACTCACGTCTCATCTTCCTAACTACCGTACCGATTAGGTTTTGTTTTGCAAATTTTGCTTCAAATTGTTTCGTTATTTGTTTTCGGATAACATAAGAGAACCCAAAATATCAAACTTCTACACTTCAGGCGAATACATACATATGAAGACAATGACCTCCGCAAGGTCATAGCGATAACTTGGAGCATTATACGTAAATGTAACCAATGTACATCATTCTCTAATTACAATGCTAGAAAATCGATCAGTTTTCCACCCCCTCTGAACCTTATGGCATTAGTTACTTGCAAGTGCTAATCATTTAATATCATTCTTCAGCCAAAATGAAGAACTTTATAGGCTTAGGGGTTCTGGTGCCTACGGTGCAGAACGGGCCATTATTGAAGGAGGAGGGAGGGGGGTGCGGAGTATGGTAATGTGAAATTTACGAAAGTTGATTGGCTCCATTGAGGAGACGGACACAGGTATTGATGAGAAGTTCCTATTGAATGTTTGTTTTGCGGATGACAACGTCATCTTTCCAAAAAGTAGTAATGAAGCCGAGGCGATACTTAATAGACTTAACAACAGTCCTCCCACCGTTCTGTTTTGCAGCGGAAACGAGGGCTAATACTGTAGCCACTTCAACACATCTGCGCACTACTCACAATACGCTTGAACGATGCCTTTACAAATTTAATCGACAATCACAACGTCCAACAGGCGTGTGCAGCCCCGATCTTCGAAATCTGTCCCACCTTCGTGATCAAGAAGTATTTACATCGAAAGCGAATCACAGATAAGCCGGTCATGTGAGTAAAAGAATAGATGACAGGCGAAGAGAACAGCGAAGTGGACTTCAAGAGAAAGCAAACGTACTCCTGAAAAACATCACAAAAAATGGACGGACGTGTTCGCGGCCAACGTGAACCATCTGCATCCACAGATGTCAACGCATTCGGAACCCCGTAATGAGCCTTGTGTACATTGCCATGTTCAAAATGGACAGCCACCATGGACGACAACTGCGCGAGAGAAAGAGGAATGAAAACTTTACTGCAGCACAGATACCGGTGAAAACGGGCTATCCAAGCACCCAAGTAGTGATATAAAAAGGATAAAGGATAAAGCTCTCGGCGTTGATCAATCCCTGAGGGATGCGCCATGCATTCGGCTTCAATTTCTAACTTCGTTTGAGGTGACTGAATGCATATCTCGCCTTTACAATGACTCGCGGAGGCCTTCCGCTGAACTGAGTCAGTGCTGCTTATCCTCCCAGAAAAGTCTGAGGTTTGTTTGGTATCAATTTACCGACCCCGCAGGGATGGATGGCTTGGTGAGCCATGAGCGCGATGGTGATATGGCGCGGTGGTTAGAGGTGCTCTGTGTCGCACACAAGGTCGATGGTTCCATCTCCCGCTCGTGACTTACGAAGTCATCCATTCCTACGGGGTTGGCATTGTGGTATCACGCTGATTGAGACTTGTCTGAAAGGATAAGCACTACTACTGACTCGATACGTAGGGAGGCCACCGCGAGTTCTTGTAAAGGCCAAATATTATTCAGTCACCTTAAACGAAGTTGAAGTAGTGATATATGTATATGTATATATATATATATATTTATATGGTGCAATGGTTAGAGGTACTCTGCTTCGCACACAAGGCCGATGGCTCAATCTCGCGCTCGTGGCTCACCAAGCCATCCATCTTTCCGGGCGCGGTAAGTTGATACCAGACTGTTCTCAAAATTGTCTGGAAGGATAAGCGGCACTCACTCGATACAGCGAGAGGCCACCGCGTGTCACCACAGAAGCCTAATTTGAATTCAATCACCTCAGTGGCATTCAAAAAATAAAGATAATTGCTTGGCGCATCCTTAGGGATTGATCAACGCCGAGAGCTTTATCTTATGTGTACATTTACCTATGTGTATACCATTCAGCTCATGTCCACTGCTGGAGTAGTTCCTATCAGCACACGCCGCAATTCTATCCTTCACTGTGTTTGGCAAAATGACGTCTGTTCTTGATTGTCATCTCATTTGCAGCTGCTGTCATAAATCGTGTGCTTACACCATGGACTGGCGGATAACAAAACGGGTCCTAGTCCATACATGATTGTGAATTTAATAAAAAGTACCTCACAACAATTCCTCGATTTGGACAAGATATGAATTCTTCCGAAAGCTGAAGATGGTCAGAAACGTAGTGAGGGCACACGAAAGCAGGAAAGTAATGAAGGTATCCTAGATCAACCTGGCTTTAGAGACAGAAAACTCGGCAGAAGCACCAGGTTCATCCACTGTAAAGACCTCGTGATCGGAACGTTCTGGTCTCAACTCATAGCCCAGGCGGTGTGAAACTTATCGTTGGCTTCTGCGGTAGGTATAAAATTACCCAAGTAACGGTGAGTGCTGAAAAAAACGCACATAACTGTAAGCATACATACACCTCTCTTACAACAAGCCAAGAACTGAGAGTGAATACGAAATTTAGTGTTGCTTTGAACTAGACACAATTGTCAAAAGGTACCGCGCTGTACAGTTATTGCTTGAAATCAAATGACATGCTTGTAATGGCCACCATTATTCTTTCGGATAATGAAAATAAAAATGACCGTTTATTAACACAACTCATAGTCAATTCATACAACTTTTGAGAACAGTGTGTCACATATTCACAGGAAAATAAGCATGATATGATGCTATTATTAGAGCAGTTATTGCACTTATTGTGAAAACACAACATCCATATACCAGTAATTAAAAATTAGATACCATACACCGCTTCCAGGGAAAAAAACTACTGGTTCCCATGATTACACGTATCAATAGGCGGGCACAGTCATCTGAGGCAGAGTTCTTCGAAAAAGAAGGAAAAGAAAAAATGATTAGTTAGACACATCATGACGCAAGATAGGTTGACCAAGCAGAGCTATGCGAGTGAGTTAAGAGCCCATAGTGAAGTATTTCGATGTTGTACATTTTTTGCTATCGATATCCACAAATGATATAACTCCTTGAGGATTTGCTCCCAAGAATCGACTAGGTCTGAACAATGTTTCTGTAGATATGACGGAAAAAAACGATGGATTAAAGAAAGAAAAAAATACCCTTGGAATAGGTCAAAATTTGTCACTGAAGGTCTATATAGAAAGTAGAGATAATAGTGGATTTTGAATTCGATTTCAAATATACGAATTCCCAAATGTCATTAATGACGGATACGAAACAACTAATTGCAGTGACTGAATGTGTTGAAGTGAAGACAAGTGTACGCTCTACAAAGCCTATCAATCAACTATGTTTTCAGCTTGCCACAAACCTAAAAACAGGTTGCGAAGCGCTCCAAAGAATCCTATAACCGACTTTTTCACATCCAACGTCAGTGGTTCTTATCACTTCCTACCATGCAACATGATAAGACTTATTCGCACGTGGCAGCCGAGCCGGTATATAAGCTACTCAGTGTGTGAGTACCCTCGCTCAGCGTTGGTGGTTCCAGCGGCACCTCTCCAGATGATGACAGCTTAAATATTATCGGCAGGTTGGTTTTTTTGCAGCTAGGCTCACGAATCATACCTTCTTTGATTTCCAAATTTCACGATGTTGTCAAAACACACAGTTATTTCCACATAGCCTTTTTATCGTATCCGCTTGTTCGTACTCTTTTTACAGCTAATGGTGCGGTGTCTTGTGCGCCACACCATTTTGCGGGGCACAACTCAGAAGGAAAGCGGACTTCATAAGGGTGAGCACGATTTTATTTATTTATCTCCGGGCTGTATTTTGTAATTTCAAATATCGCCAGTAATGCCTATTTCATCTCAATGTGTTCGTTAGTCACAGATCGAAATCCTACTTTTTTTGGCTCATGCCGACACTAATTGAATTAAATGAAACTGAAATACATAATTGAATAAACCTTCAATAGGAGGGTGAGCGAAGGTTCATAAAAATATCATTATGCTGTGGAGAATCGGCGCGATTTGCGTCATGAAACACAAATATTAGAATGCCTTCTTATTCTATTATACCTTTCTGACGTATTTAGAAAAGGATGAACGGTTGAGATGGAGCCTCCTCAAACTAGAAGAGAAGATCGGAAGCTGAGTTATAAGACATAAATCTGAGTTTATCATAAGCAAATTCATTCGATCTTTTTTTGTATTACTGTTTTCGTCAAGAGTTTAATTTCTAAGGAAAGACCTGTACCAATTGAGGTACACGATTGTTTAAAGGCCTTTTCGCTGCACAAAAGTTTTCTGTTATATTCTATGTAATCATTTGAAAGCTTGAATTTCTGCAACTTTAACGATATGATAACTTTGGAAAAAGGCTTTCAATTACGATGTAGCAGCACAAATGGATTTCACACTCACTTTGCTTTATTTGTTTGGCTGGAGCTTGTGTATGCCTCTTTGTAAACCTCTTACTAGTTATTCGATAGAACAAATCTTGTGGATTTCGATACCGCAATTGGTTTTTGGGAGGTTTGTAATAGGGCGCCATAAGAATGAAAAGAATATTACATTTTAATCCTAAACTGTTCCCCACCGTTTGGACATCATAGCTGGTTTATCAGTAACTATAAATGAAGTTTTTATGTTGGAAGTGTCTTATCGCCGCAAGAAAGATGGCATATCACAGATGCTTCTACTTTGTGGAATGTTCTTATTCTCAAGACTTTTCATCAAAATGGTTTTGTTTTGTCATTGTAGTCCTATAACTTACAGAATATGCAGTGTTCGGCAAGCCTTCAAAGCATGTCGATACTGCTCAGATTTCGCCAATGGCAGCCCGTTGACTGGTATCGCTATCGGAATGCGGACCAATTGGCGTCCTCCTAGTTCAACTCCTCAACTTAAGCAGAACGATGAGTTTGAGCAGAATGCACGTTAAAGATAGGTATTCGCATTTATGTGTGCGATATCATCTTGGTATTCATCTAAGGAAAACTATCAAATACATACTAGGCTGAGGAAAATACCGGCGAAAAGTTCAAATTTTATGTACGCTTCACACAGTATCGGCTATCATAAATTCATGGGAAAATCTCAGGAATAGTTCCATAAGAAACTTCCACGGCAACGATTGTTATAATGCATAAAATCTTAATCCACTTTTCAAAAATCAATTGATGACAGCGTATAAAATTGAGATTCGAGTTTTGATACGCCATTTGTGGTACCGTCAACCTGCAAAAAGAGATGCTGCGAAGGAGATCTTTGATGCCGAAGATGAGGGAACTGTGAGCCATGTGATTGTTGCAAAGTGGTACAAACGACTTGGAGTGGTGATCTCAGTCTCGCATGCGCGCTGTACCATCATGACAATGCTAAACCTCACACGGTAAATGAGACTAAGTAGAAGTTTGTTGTATTAGAGAGAACTGAGATTTTGCCAAACCCACCAGATGCTGCGCCGTCCAGTTATAGTTCAGTTTTCACTCAATGGAACATTTCCTACGTGGACGCCGATTCGAGAGATTTTATGAAGTTAAAGAGACATGTCAGGAAGCTTTTGATTAAAAATCTAATGAATGGTATTTAGAGCAGATCTGGAGGGTGGCTGATTGTTGGCAAGAGATGGTCAATAACGAGAGTCTTTATTTCGAAGAATAATTGTTGCTATTCCGCACTAAAGTTTTTTATGAACTTTGAATTTCAACAGGTGTTAAGGAGATTTATCTTCAGCGTAATGTAGCAATCCATATTGTGACTGCTGACAATCGTTGATACCTACTAATAGATATTTGTTATTAGGCAGGTTCAGGTAAGACCGCTCCTATCACCTGCCATGTATTGAAAATCCATGCTCATTTATATATAATGTGGCGCTAAATTTGTTTTAGGTAATGTAGGGATTTTCATAGATCGTTATCTGGCAAAGCTAGTTTATAAAGTTTCTTCACAGATCTTAAGTTCTATAAATCTCTTCATATTTATTCGAGCCTTCACGTCAAGCGGTCTGGTAAGGGTTCTTGTATAGCCCGACACACGTGTTTCGACCTTACAATTTTCGTCAGTCGGGCAGAGCGCGTCGTCTTAATTTCTATTGCCAGAGACATGAGGCTGTATGTTCCAGCATTGTAAAACATCAGCTACAGTTACGAGATGTTGAACTATTTGAATAATTGTACAAACGTCTGTGAAGAGTTCAAATTCAAAATATTCACTGCCCTGTGCATAGTAATCACAGAAACCCCTCTCGTTAGCGCGGCTGTTTGCCCAAAGTCCACGTGTGCGGCCTTATTTGTGAAAAGTTTACCTATTGAAATAGTTTGAAAAGCACTTCAGCTCACCTAAGAATGTTTATCCCGTATTTTGTAATTTATTCACCTACAAGCTAGAAGGAGATGCGCATTCTTCTTTATCAAAAAAGAACATTGTTATCCTGAGGATTTTGCAATCCTCAGAGCGAAGACTCATGATGGCATGCAGTATCTCATTATTCGGTCGCAATTGTCCTTGCTCAGTTGAGATGCAGTTGATGACCCAATTCAATGACCAGCCTGTTGAGAAAAGTTCAACGTCTAACTTCTTTGATGGAGTATGGTCACTACTCTGCTTTTCACGCACTGTGAGCAATGAACTCAATTTTGCCAGGAAACCAGTCTGAGACAAGACTCTATATACGTTTGACAATCAAGCATTTTAAATAAATAATCATTCGATTTTTCAAATATTATTCAAAATGCGAGCAGTTTGTGTTCTGTTGTTTTGATTCTTAGCGCAGGATTGTGGCTACCACATAAAATGATCACCGTGGTGTCGAGCCTTATTGTACCTAGGGGAGTCCTTCGTCACTTTTCAAATATCCAAGTGAATGATCTTTGATGTGTACACAAAAGCTCTACTTTTTCGTCAATGTATTCAATATTCTTATGAAAAATGAAGCAACTTGTATTGCTCAGCTCTGCAGTCGAAATAACTCAAGAGATACTCCGCTTCACATAGCAGTCATATAGGCAGTTCGAAAATAATTAAAGGGCATGAAATACTGGATGAAATTTATGCCACAGTGTATTTCTAATCACAGATTTTTACCACTTCTTACCAACGGCGATTGCTCGTTTGATAATAAGAGAAGCCTTGAACGAATAGTTTTATCTGGCTTTAGATTATTGTCGGTATGTACAGTATTTTTCAAAGGATGGACAATAGAGAAAAATGTCTTTGAGTTTTTCTATTATCACAATATCCAGCTAACCATGAATGGATACCATTCTTCACTATAAGGTAGCTTGATAGAATTTCTAAGCTCTCCATCGTGGTATTTCAGTGTTCTCGTCTATCTTTAGATTGGAACGCAGTCTTTTGTCTCACCAGTGATCGAGTAGTTGAAGAACTTTGGCCGAAACGAATTGTAGGGTTAATGTCTTTACTCGGTTGTTAGTTCTCAAAGAAAAACCTGGTAGAAAGGGATTTGTGGTAATGTTGTAGCACAACTAGAAAAAAAACCAGAAATAGTGAACTTGGACGTCGTTGAAAATAGATGACTGATAATTATTTGAATAAATGCATACAATTACTCCAAAAAATTTTTTCATGTTCGCCCTCACGTTACGAGTTGACAGGTATTACAGATGTTGGCCGGCGATGTTCATTCTGCCAACAACAGATGACACCGTCGTCTTGTGTGGTGTCATCGAAAAGAGAGCACGACTAGCCATCGGTAAAATAGTTTATTCCTTCCAATTTTTATATATTCAACCACTTTAATCTATACATTATTGCTGTGACATATTTTAGGAGTGGAAAGCGAGGGCAGTACGAATAAGTTCAGTGGAGTCGAGCTGACAAATGAGATCAGGTCACAAGGAAAGGTATTCAGAGAACACTTTTTCTGCTCACTTGCTATATTCTAGTGATTTTTTTTGCTTTGATTATGTAACTGATGAAAGCACATCGCATTGAGACTTTCCATGATTTCTTTCACATTTCGACTATTTTCTTAATTTGAATGTTATTCATGTCAAGAAACCAACTGGTCATACGATCACCATCGCAATCAATGATTTACAACCATTAGATGCGTAAATATTGAATTTTTGCCTTTCAGAAAGAATGAGACTAGTGATCAAAGAAGTCAGTACAATCACTTTCAGCTGGTTGTATTTTTTGAATTTTTCTTCCTCTAACACTGCTTCAGGGCGCGGAAGAGATGTTAATGCGACGAAACGAATTTGAGTTTTACGGTGCATGTGGCACTGTGGCTTAGCTTGGTCCTTCCAAAATGTGGCGACTCATTTTTAGTATGATGTCAAAAGTTATCCTGGAGAAGGGCAACGCTGAGTTGTTTTAAGCGGTTCACTTGCATTGCTATGGCTAACTCTCCGATTTGTTCACCACCAGTCGTCGACGGTGACTGCCTGCTTGTTGTCGAGCAGTTCCCGAAGTAATGTACTATGCCAATCCTAGGAAACCGAGAGCATAATATTCTTAACATGTCACATTAGCTTTTGTTGAGCTGGAAGGTCTGTGTTGCGGGGTTGCCACTCGGTGACGCGTGTTTTCTTTGTAGTAGACAAAGTACTAGTATCCTCAAACTCCATTTGGCGTGAGGGACTTGAGAAGATTTAACCTGCACGGTCGGAAGTGAAGCTTTCGAAGCGGTCACGCGTGCAACGCACTAATGGTCACTGTTTACGTGTTTTCTCACCGACTTCAACCGACATAATCATTCCTTCTCGGAGAGAGGCATCCAATCTTTCCTCAGCAAACCTTTACATATTTCTTAATCATGATGGCGATAGTATTGTTAATCAAATGTTTCTTTTGAATAAATGACGAACAAATCAGCAAAAGTGTTAGAGCACAAACGAAATTATTTGACAGTCTATCAATCTATATTTCGCTTTTTCTCGCTAAAATGCTCTGCTCTGGAAGGGAAATTTTTTTTGTCAGGTACTGATGTCAGCGGCAGCGCGGCAAGTGTACGTTTACTGCCGCACTTACCAACGTGAGCTTGGTAATTGCATGTGGAAGTGTTAGCGTAAGAAAATTATAATATAAACTATTTTCTTTTCAGTATCATTACTACTCTTCATCACGGGATACTGGTGGTGGAATGAATGTTAATTATTTTGAGTGGATGCACAAGTTCTCATAATTACGCCCAAACTTCTATTCGTCATTGGTTTCATGAAATTTATTCGAAAGGGACTCAAGAATCTGCGCCTCGCTGCTTTGACTCTAATCGCAGGATTTTAGGTACCGCCTAAAAGCGTAAGCATGGTGTCATGTCGATTTGTCCCAAAGGTGTATATTGTCGAGTTTTCGAATGTCCATCTAGCTGATGTTCTGATCAAACTTAACGTGTTCTACTCTTTTCGTCAATCTTTGTTCGATCATCTCATATCTTTCAAAAAACAGGATGTGTCGAACTTTCTTCGCTAGGATCAAAGCAAGTCGAAAAGTGCTCCTCTAGAGACAAGAATCTCGTACAAACGGTTTTTAGCGCAGTAGAGGACGTAAAGTCTTGAAATGGATTCTTATAACTGAAGCAGTGTTTTGTAGACCACTGAAATTTAGCCACATCTTGATATCGGCACTTATTTCATCTCATATAAGGGAATGCCTTGAGTTTTCATGTTTCGACTTGAGATAGCATATGTTACATACTACTTTTCAAAGGATGGTATGGACATTTGTCTTCCGAGAACACTTGGTTTTTCTGTCGCGATCTATTCTGCAGCATTTCATCTAGTATTGACTGTCATGTACTTCTGCCTTCACTGCACCTTGGTTTCATGATTAATTTCGATGTATTTTATGAATGGATCCTTACTATGACAGAATAGTTCGCCTAGAATATAGTTGCGCTTATTTATGCATGATTCCAGATTTTCAAAAGTTTGAGCTCTTGGCAGTATAAGTTTCGGTGCACAGTAACTCCAGTGCAAAAAAAAATTCATGAGCTCGAATGTTTTGCAGCTTTCAGATTGAGCTCTTGTGTACTGATGCAGGGAAAGTTAATTATAGGCTATAAATTCTTGTCTCAGTTACATATTGCAGTTACACTTAAAGCTCTTATATTTCCTTGAGTTCTAAGTGCTTTATTTCACCTGCAAGAATCTTGCTCTTGATCCACAATTGCCAGTTGATCGTACTAGATTGCGGTTTCAACTGTGTCTTTAAGAATAACTATTTCTGTTTTTTACTTCTCTGTTATTTCGCTTCCCAAATGCTCTCCTTTTCCGTTTGACTTTTTTGTGCCCGTTCTCACAATATATTGAATTCGTTACTGATGTTATTGCTTATATTACTCATTCGTCATCACAGTGTATTTTTTCACTGCGCAAATCCTAGTACATATAGCCTTCTAATGTATTCAACGAGGCGACGCTGTAAAACTTTTGGATGCATGGATTTATTTGATCGGACAGTTTTCAGTCATTCTCTTACCTCTTTAATCAGTAGAAGAGTGAAGGTGTTGATGGAAAATACCAATGTAGAAAAGTGGCCATATCGTTCCTTGACAGCATTACTTATACGTACTTTTACTGTTTTTGTTCGGTTGTTAGTGCTTCATCTTTCTCCTTGTTCTCCTGACATATTTTATTCGTTGATGATATTGCTTGTATGTACGCTCATTCTTTTTGCTGTGTTGCCACTATTGTTCTGATTCGATTTGCTGAATGAATACTTAGCTTTCAAAAACGAGATGCAAGATTCTGACGACGCATAAATGTACTTTTATCTAACCAATAATGAGCTTTCATTAATTTCTGACCCTGAAGAGAGGAACAGAGTAGGGATGAACCTTGATATTGAGATAACTTGGATGGATTAACACAATCAAGCCTCCTCTGACCATTGCTCAGCAGGTGCAACGTCGATGAGAACGATAATTTGAATCGATTATTACTCGAATGCATGGGAAATACCCTATATGTGGGTGAGTGCATCACCGATGCTCGCAGTGGCCCTGAACGTACCTGGCCTTCAAATATTTCATCTGCTTTTGGTCTATCAAACTCTTACTTCAAAGTGTCACAGTAGCAGTAATAATAATATGCTGAAAAAATGATAACATTGGCCCATATATCTGAGAAACGGCCTCCTTTTGTGAATTTACTGGTTTCTTGGCTTTTCAAATGCAAGAGGCGATAAGTTACTGAAAATTTCAAAAAAAAAATGCTTAAAGCCTAAGCGAGATTGGTAAGCCAGAGCCATACACTGGTGTTTCGGAGATTTCGACTGCCTCATCAGTGACCCCCGCCCCATATTAAACCCTGCATTATAGCAAGGAAGGAAACGTATGTGGTGATGCCACAGAGTGCAATAGCACTGGTCCATCACCACTTCTCAGTCAACGGATCTTCGCTGGTAGAACAAAGCTGATCCACAACATCGACTGTTTCTAAAAACTCGCAATAAACATTTAATATCACTGAAGGTTATTAACACTATATTCTATAAAGTGGACGACTTTAATATGTCTCGGCTTGGAAAGCGGAATTTCATATTCGAAATGCTAAGTCACGGTATTCTCTCTTTCTCTCCTGATCTCATCAACTCTAGGAAAGTTCAGATATGATTTTTTTTATCATCTATGGTGGCTAAGATCTATATCTCTTGCTAGCACCTTTTTTATTATTTTTGTCTTAATACTTCTAATAAGGATATATCACGGTTCAAACCATTGAGGTCTAAGTGCTATACAGCGCCTGCTTCGTCCTACCGGGACTTTTCAGTAGCACCGTTCTTGGCTCAGCCAATCGTTTGAAGCTACACTTCTTTACGAAGGCATGAACGCTGAGCAATGAGTCGCTGTATGTCAGATGATGGAGTTAGCTGCCACTGTAGTGATTAGCTGTTGAGCCTGGAGAGGTATGATATATTTTGAAAGTCGAGCCCGGCTGGAAGCCACTACAGTGTCAGGTGATTCCATCATCTGACTTGTAGTGCCTTATTGCTTGGCGTCGATTTCTTCGTAGAGGAGCATAGCCTTAAGGGATCAGCTGAGCTAAGGATGGTACTACTTATGAGTCACGGTAGGGCGAAACAGTCGTTGTGTAGCACTTAGACCTTAGTGGTTCGAAGCATGATATTGTCTTATCATATTATTCTTTGAACGAGTTCTATAAAAAGCGGTTAAATGGAGAGATTGGAAAGGTTTGATTACTTTATTTAACCGATCTTCAGAGTCTGTTTTTATTTACTATTCGCTTCGAAGTATTTCTACCATTCATTTCGTTCCTCGTCATCTTTTTGAACGTAGCAGAATGTTGGTTGAGCTCATCTCCTCGGAATCTGGAGGATTACCTGGCTGTGGCGTTGCGTAGGGTGTTCATTGTTGAGTGCCAGAGAGTGCTAGAGGATGAGGATTGGCTCACGCGAGCCGTGACGAGCATCACAGCCACTCATCCTCGATGCCCCATTACTTAACTTCAGGGTAAACAACTTCATCATTAACTATTTGATCATTTATTAGATTTTTGATAACCCTGCTTTCCAGATATGTACGGCAAAGATGTTGTTTCGGTGAACATGGGCAGCGATTATTAGCTTGAAGACGCTGCCCTGACGAGTTAAGCGCAAAAATTTCATTTTCGAGTCTCAAAAATGCTACTGAATTCTTTGAAGACCTTAATTTTATTGCTGCTTCAGGATCGAGCTGATAAGGCAAGACGAAAGGAAGTCTTCTTGAATTTGATATTTGAGACTTTTCCCAATACACACCCATTATCAGCCCTTTTGGAAAAAATATCCTTTTGTTTTCTTCTGAAGATCTGACAGTCCTTAGATAGCTTCTAAGTCGCGAGTTTAAAAATGCACTTGGTTTCTCAGCGAACCTTCTTTTGCGTTCAGTCGGTGAGAAATCTACTTCACATCAGAGCATTTTTCGCTCTACACAATTGTTCTTCTAGACTTATGAAAAACATTTCGCTAGCACAAACCTTTACAACTTCAGTAGTTTTCTTGATTTACAAAAACGATTTCGTGGTGCGCTGTTGAGGTAAGACAAGGTTGAATTTCGTACTCGACGTTCATTTCCTGTCGCAAGTTTGTGAGTATTTATGAAAGCGGATGACAAAATCTAATATGAATAGTTCGAAAAGTCAACTGTCTTCTTGTACGTAAGCATTGCGTCTCTTTGAACAAATGCCTGTCGATCATTCAAGGGTGCGCTTATCAGCATAGTCCTTAACGCTTAAATCACTTCTTGAGGAGCTAGCATATATAAGGAGTGAATTTTTCCATCGTACTGGCGATTTCATCACTGACCTACCCAGCCATTGTTCCACAGAAGGCAATTAAGAGCATTTTTCTAGTCTTTATCTGAAGGCATAACAAATTCTCCTGCTCGAAATATTTATTTAGACATAAAATTTCTATCAACTGCTAAGAAAGTGGATTACAGTTGTCCAAAGCCTTTGAAGACCTACAAAAAACCTCTTGGTGCATGTTGAGCAGCACACCCATTAGGAGCAATTGGGCGGGGTCTCAGACATCCCGGTGTTTGGAAACCACTCGCATATGGTCATAGTAAAGTTATTTAGAGTGGTTGGAATTGAACCGATTGAAGGAAATTGCTTCAGAGGTATTTAATCAGAAGGAAACACGTAGAAAACACGTAGAGAACATAAATTTACTGTTACTGATTAGTTCTACAGGTACACGAGTTCCATTTAGTGACTTCAGACTCGCAACAACCTGCGATTGCAAATTGTTGACGTTAGCCAAAGCCACGTCCGTCCATAGTTTGGATGATCTTCCGAGAGGACGCTTGCATGCCTCTAGAGTCTGCTCCATTGCTCTTTTTGCCCATCTGTTATAAGTTCTTTTTATAATGTAACCGACCAATATGTGCTTCGTTATCATTCTGAACACTTATGGATCACGACACCGGGATTTGTTTCAAAATCAGGCTGCGCGAGCCGACTAGACTATGCAAGTACCACCTGTCACCTGTGTCACCTGTCGTCGCGTTGATCTTCGAGTGACTCGAGCGGGTGCCAGCATCACTTTCACTTTTCCCTAACGCGTGCAAGAAAAGCCCAGTGGGTCCTCCTCGTTCTAAGGAATCGCTGAGTATCATATCTTTCTTCTATAGCTTTCGTGAAGAAATCGGGCCAACGGGTAGGTGGTTTTCCTTTAGAGCGCTTGATGTCCAGAGAAATATAGTCGATAATGGCTCTCGTCCATCGGTTGTCGTTTAAGCGCACCACGAGTTCGGCCCACTTTATTTTCGATATCCTGGTGTATATAACGGCGTCTTTGATTTTCTATCGTTGACGTAGGTTGGAACTTCGGGTCCTTTCTCTCATTTGCGAGATAAGGTATACTCCTAGCATTGACCTTTCGACTGCGCGTTCGATGACGCCAAGTGATCTTTCATCCTGCATACGTAGCGATTACGCTTCTGGTGCATAAGTTAGGACAGCGATAGTCGCCGAGTCAAAAAGGTGGGCACGGAGTCGAATGTTCTTTGTCCTCTTCTCTACATCTTCGATGCTCTTAGACGTTCTCCAAGCCGCTCGTTTCCTCTAGCTCCTCTCTGGAGCTAGGTCGTTCATCGTGTTGATTTCAGGATCTGGATAGACGTAACTGGAATATTCGGGGTTTGTCGTTCCGTTGAGCTTGAATGAGGCATCCAAAACCCATCCCATTCTCACGAACAGCGTTTTTGTTAAATTTACTTGAAGACCAATCCTTCCACAGGCGTTATCGATATCGGTTAACATTCGTTCCGCTTGCTCCCATATCGTTCCATTTCAATGTTCGCATAACGTTTTGTTGGGTGGCAGTGAATGGTTTTGGCGAGATTGTATATCCTTGTCGAACCCCTCGTCTTACGTCAATGGTGATATTGTTGCAGAGTGAAGACATTTTGGTCGTGAAATCTTCATGAAGCTTACGATGGATTATTATGTACAGAGTAGGGGCGCCCTGGTTTATCCAGAGCTATAAAACGCTTCTGTTTTCATTAAAACAAAGGTTTTCTTCAGATTGATGAAAGTGAGACAGAGTGATTGTTTGTATTCTCGTAAGACTTCAATGAGTCTTGCAATCGTGTGGATGTGGTCTATGGTACTAAATCCTCTTCGGAACCCTGCTTGTTCACATGGCTGTCCTTCGTCCAGTGTTCTGTCAATCCTGTTTAGGATGACTCGAGTGAAGACTCGAGTTCACAGACAACAGACAGCAACCAGATTGGGCGATAAACACTTATGCCGTCAAGGTCTTCCATTATTGAACAACAATATGGTCTTGCTGGTTTTTAATTGAATGGGTGCCTTGCATTCAGGTAGCGAGTGGAGAGCCGAGCCAGTGTGTTGATGAGAAGTGGCGGCAGGTTCTTCAGGTGTTCTGGTTTAATTCTTTCGGGACCGGGTGTTGCTCTGTTCTTCACCGACGATGTAGCATGTCGGATTTCGAAAGGGAGGACCAGTGGAACGACATATTCATCGTCTTAAATTTTTATGACGGTAAGAGGACATGGCTGGCGAAGAGATCCGAGTAGCATTAATGGATGATTTTCTGCATAGTTTTTCTGAAAGCTGTAAGTGTTCCGTCAGGGTATCGGAGTGCAATCATCTCGGTCTTACAATTGGCCAAGCGTCGCTTGACTTTGCTAATGCTCTTCTCAGCATCTGCAGCTTCTGCCATAACCGCTGGACGTCTCTCTTTAAGGTCTTCTTTTGTCGATTCTCTGCAGCGTTTCGCGAGTTCGAACATAAGGTTTCGGTTGACTGTAGCTCTGGCGATTCCACGTTGACGTATCAGCTCGAGTGTCTACAGGGACAAGAGTCTCTTCGTGACCTTAGGACTCTCGGCTATAATAGCGCTAGCGTGAAGATATTCTACGAGCTGATCGTATTCTTTGTCCATGTCGTCGACAACGGTACCAAGAGCCGACTAATGACTTGAATACATCTCAGTTTGTGGTAGTTCTAAGGCTTCGTTGTTTGAATTTCGCATCTTTCTCTCCTTTCCTCGAAAAGCGGAACGTTGCGCGAAGGAGGTAATGGTCTGATCCCGTTCAGAACTTAGGAACAACAGCGACATCGGTCAGGCAAAATCTTCGATTTACTAAGATGTGGTCTATTTCGTTATGGTGCTTTCCATTGGGAGACTCCCACGTCTATCGCTAAAAGTGAGGTCTTTGGAACTGTGAACAACCATGGATGGTTTGGTTCAGCATGATAAAATCAGAGACCCCCTCACCTTGCTCATTCCATTCTAGTCCATGTTTTCCAACGTGACGTTCTTCAGACGTTCTTCTAGGTCCATTTTTTGCACTAAAATCTTTGACAAAGACCTTAATCGATGCATGATCTTTCCCAAAGAATTTCTCAAGATCCATAAAGAACTCTTCGACTTCGTTTCAACGTAGCTTGATGCTGGTGCGTAAGCAAGAAAGATGGTCAAAGCCAGCATAGAACCACATCGTTTCAACCGTAATCGTCCGATACGGGTTGTTAGTTGTTCAAACGAATCGACGTTCAAATTATGTTTAGTTTGACGAGGACGCCAAAGCTGCCGACACCTCTGCTATCGCATGTTCCAAGGATTAGTTTTTCTCCGGTGTCGTGAACGGCGTGAGAAGGATGGCGTCTTTTCGTCTTAGCCGGCCAATGACGTCGTACCTTATCCTTCTCGCTTGAATCAGTAGATCTTCTACAACGGATTTATGAGCGAGGTTTGTTGCGTTGTAGGTACAGATCGTCATTTTTGCCCGTTTCGATCTTGGCAGCCTAGTTTGGCTTTGAAATTTTAGCAGCCTCTCCGTACTCGTCTTACCTGGGGCTGCATTATCAGGTGCTTTTTCGGAGTCAGGGGAATGAAGCCCATATTAGTCACTGTTTTTGGCATGTTGATACCCAACGTATAGCTTGCCAGGCTCTAAACGTGGTGGCTTGGTACTCACGAGTAGCTTGCCAGTCTCATCGGGGAAGCGGGAAAAACTTATTTTTGAAGGCGGCTCCTAGCCGCCCCTCATGTACTTTCCAGTCACTTGATTGCAAGCTTTTGGCCGACTTGACTCGCAGACATAGAGTTTTGTCAAGTCGACGCTGCAGAAGCAGGGAGCTTATCCCCTGAATCCATCTGCGTCTCTGGGAAGCACACGGCCGCATTTGCTCCACGTTCGTACTCCTATCCACCACCTGGGGATGCACCACGTGCCCTCCCGACTGACCGGGCGGGATCCCTCAAAGAGGTTTTTTTTCAAAAAGTTTGACTCTGCAAGTAACGACTAAATTTTAGAAGACTTTGTTCGAGGACTGCACCACTGGCGTGCAGATATTCTGACATGGCTGTAGCGCCAGCCCACGTTTCTGGTGTATAAGAAAGCGTTGGGAAGACAACTGAATCAAAATGGTGAGCTTGAGATTGAAGTGCGATTCTATGACGGCGGTGGTTTCTTTGAGAGGCTCGAATAGGTTTTTGTTTCTATGGTACTCTCGTTCTTCTGTTTATTTCCTCCTATATGTTGCTTTTCATTTTTATTGAACTTTCAAAGTATACACACGAAATGGCCTCTGCAAACAGGAAACCTCAATTACACTCGTTCACCTTTCCACCATGAACTCTTCATGGGGTGGGTCTTCAACTTTTTATGCGTAGCCCTATCTCTTTTCGTGCTTCGCAGATTTTTTTGTGCGCCGTCTTGCGCCACTGATATTTTCCTGGAAGAGGACGATGTCGTCCGCAAAACGAAGACTTGATACAAGCTTATCATCTATGCGTGTGCGTTTTTTGCCTCAATGGAGGAACTCCATTATAAACTGTAGTAAGCAGTGAGCACCCTTGGCGATATGGTGTCGCTTCGTCTAATCCCCTTCTCTAGATGGTCCCTCAGATCAGATTCCGTCGTTGCTCAAACTGGTTTCCTGATTCTATACGGCATAGAACAGCCAAACAATTATGAAAATTTTGGAGCTGATGGTTAAGCTCATCTGGATCATTGGTTATTTTCACAAAATTTTTCTACCTTCCTAGAATATGATAATACATCGTGTTTTTTACAATTCCTGCTTACCACTTGCATATTATTGTAGAGACAAGCAAGCACCTACTTGAGAGGAAATCCATTCCGAACTGTGAGACATTCAGATATGTGTATTAGTATATGAAAAGCGATAAAAAGAAATGCGGGGAATGTCATCAGGTTCGAGAACGACGGCTCTTTCCTAAAATTTACCTGACTTTTAAAAAACCAAGCTAATAAGTGTTTAGATTTCCTCGCTTTTTCGCTTTTTGATTATATCGATGTGCTTCAGAACTGTGGCTTTATCTAGATGCGCCTTTCCACAAATTATTGAACATTCTGCATGACATGCTTCAATCTTTACTTGTTCACCTATCTTTATAGGGAGTGGGTAACAGTAGTAGCAGTTATTCCGCTTGAGGGCTCGACTCTGCCCTGCGGCTACTAAGCCTGTCAACTCTCCGGAGTCGGAAGACAGGTAAAAGATCTGCCTCAAAGATGCTCGCTACCTCTAAACCACTGGTGAAAGACCTAGAGCTGCTAACTCAGGATATCAGAAAAATTAACTCAACCAGTGCTCAAGTGCAATTTTACAGAGACGATAATTTGAGCAACAATCGAAGCTACACGTAAAAATCGAAGACATTGCGTTCATGTGGTACGACTTTATATAATGTGCATATCTTCCAAGCACCTCTTTCATTCGTTTTCTTAATTCGCGTTCGTCGTCCATATAGATTCTCGGGATTAAATGTTGGTAGCTGCAAAGTGAGGACTTTGCTCCTATCAGTAAAGTCGTTGGATGATAATCATATTGATTTATCTTGGATTTTTCTAGTATCTTTAATGGAATCTTCCCGGGCAATGAGTACAAAAAGCAGTCATTGACGTATCACAATCGGTAATAGCTCTACCTAATTAAGTCTAGTCCAACTTATGGGAGTTGTGTTATTAGTTTTGCAACGATTAAGCGAACGACTGTCTGTACTGAACAGCATCTCTAAAAACTGTGTTTTCCTTTTCCTTTATTTCCACTGACGTTCTCAACAAGTAAAAGTCTGTCGTCATGCTCAAATGAATGGGTATTCATCCACTGTAAGGCGACGATAAGTACCTCTTTCACTGAATAAAAACTTTTCATCAGAATGTTAGTGATCATTCGAAACAATAAATTTCTGGCTAGCGCGTGAAGTAGTCGCTTTTTGAAAAGACTCATTCATAACTCTGTGAAATATAGACGAAATTATGTTTTACATTGGCGGCGCAATTAGATTATTACTTCCCTGAAAGTACGAAAGCACATAAAAGTGTAAAATAAAATCTTTTGGTGTCAGAGTCACACGCTTAATCTCGAGTTTTGTTCCAAAGCAGAGAAACAATTTCTAATTGAGTACCAAAAATCGTGCTTCATATAGGCGCCATCAACTGATGAAAGCGTCAGCTGGTTGAATCAAAGACATCAGCTGAGTGGGTCAAACGCAGTGCTTGTGAGGATAAAACAATGAATCTCATTCCATCGCACAAATTGTTAGCATTTCGCAGCATCCTTACCACCCTTCTTACATCGATACATTGTTTATCATATAACACTATCTAGAACGTTTTTGCTCTCAACTCCCACAAAGATGTCATCAATAATGTAAGTTTATTTGTCGCTTTACTTCAGTTTGGCACTTTGTCCGCTTTGTCTCTGAGATTCAACTTTTAGTGATGTCAAATCTGAAGTGGAAGTCTGCAAACCGGCCTGGAAAGCTTGCTCAGAAATAGCAACGAGGACAATCTATATGAAGATAGTGACGACAGTGGGAAAGACGACTTGGTCTTCGCAAATATTACTAGTGAAGACAGCGGCTCAGATCGTGAAAAGGAAAATGCACCGTCTAATTCAAGAACAGCCACTGGCTGGCCATGGAATGTAGTCTCGCCCACGTGGGAACTTTTTTGATCAAGGTCATGGTGGCGTTCAGAATTTGGCCTTGCTCGGGCTTTGTACATGCATGTAAGTATATGTAAAGATGTATATATATATATATATTATATGTTTTTACGTTATACATATGTTGACTGTTGAATAATGAAGGTGAATAGATTCACACAATTCACAAGGATCCACACAATTTTTCATGGTTCGAGAAGCAATGAAAGAACTATGCGTTGTTTCTAATTAAAGTACGTTTATAGTAACTTCTCTGTTAATAAACTATCTTTCCTGGTAATAAACTTTGCATACAATTAAAGTTTGTTGCTAGCAAAGATTGTAAAAAAATTTCATTGTGAAGTTGAAACCAGGCGACGTGAGGGCGACACATCAATCTTCTCCTTTTGTAGAACGTAGTACTAAGGTTCCTTCAGAAACAAAACTTGCTACCAAGCGGCGTTATTCAGGTTATCGAACGACTAATGTCAACATCAACAAAACAAAAAAAAATGTTATAAGGATTCAGAAAAGATGTTTTTTCTTGTAGGAAACGGTTTTCTTCGTTGGAACATAGAAGATTTCATGAGCATTCTCCTTACTATAAACCCTTTATAGGAGCCTTTTCTATAACATTTTTCACTCGGCATCACAATTACTATTCTATATTGATAGTCATCTTGGAATTAGAATTTTACTTTGTAATGCTAGGAAATACTATGTGAATTTGATAAAAAAGCGAACTCTTACTGTAAAATGTGCCCTCTTTCGTTGTAGAACGGGCTATAAAAGTCTCTTCACAGAGCAAACATAGTGGGAGACAAAAAAAAGGATAGGTAAAAAGGAAAGAAACAGAACTAAATAGCAACTGGAGATAAGTTCCTTTTCACAACATTTACTTTTTCCGTTGAAAACTTGAATGATTTTTCAATATATGGACATTTCCTTGAAATATAAAGCTTTATTGAAGTATATCCTGTTGTATTTCATCATTTTACCACGATAATATCTCCTTAGTAGCTCAGATTATCAAACAAACTACCATATTTCCACTGCAAAGCGTGATAGTACAGACTCCGTCCCGTCGCGCTGCCGCGCCTTCCCGCCGCACACGCGGCGCGCGAAGGGGTCAAAATCGACTTTTGTCGTTGTCAACGTGCTGAAAAATCGCTGCTTGAGATGTTGAAAGTTGAGTTTTTGTCCCAAATTTTGCAAGGGCGATGAGTCTGCAAGTTCATTAAGTGGAGAACTTTACAGAAACAAAAAAGGCTTACTTGGCAATCTTTTCGACAAATATCGTACAACCCATGCACCCGCTCAAAGCTTCGCTATAGGAGCGGTAGGTGACAAGGTCATCACCTATAAGTGCTAGGCATCGCGAGCTGTTAGACGACATGACTTCATTGGAGAAAACCGGCAACAATTGAGATTTAGGGTGATTCTTCTGAGCTAAGTGCTCCGTGAAAGGAAGTTGGTAATTTCACTGAGAGTCGGCTGATCACATATCGCAATCATAAGAAAAAAGCTAACAAAAAAGAAACGCGCAACTGGTGTATTCTTTCCAAAACATCTTCGAGAGACACGTGAACGACTTGAATTCAGAAAATCATCTGAAGGCATAGTTTTATGATAACACATCTTTAGTCCATCATGAAGTCTCTTATGGCAGTCATAAAATGCTAGACACATGCTTCGTTATTCCATCCTCATCAGTAGCACCGTTACTCTGTTTAGTCAATCCTTGCAGGGGACAAATCCCTATATATAGACGAATTGACGCCAAATAACAAATCACCGTATGTGAAGCGTGAAATTCCCCGACCTTGCAGAGACCAACAATCGATCGCTCACGGTTGGTAGAATGAATCCGAGTTCATGATAGACTCGAAATATGTTATCATATTATGACTGAAACTCTTTTTCGTTTGGTAACACAGATTTTCAAGCCTATTCCTTACGCTAAGCGAAAAAGTCTCTATATAAAGTGTTAATAATCTTTCAAAAGCTCAGTTCTCAAGCTAGCGAGTTACGCGGCCCGTTTTTTGTAAAGACCCATTTACAACGCTACAAAGTCAGTAAGATTATTTTCCACATTGGTTGCGCATTTCAACTGTTATTTCGCTGAAAGTACGTAACGTACATGAATGAGTGGAGAAGATCTTCTAGTATCAAAGTTAGACGTTTAACCTGGAGTTTCTTCCGAAGTGGAGAAATAATTTTTAATCAAATACAGCTCAGTTAGACGCCATCGGTCAATGTTCGCTCCGACCTGCCCCCTGCCCCCATTCTAACGCTTGTGAATTGGGCGACGAACACTTGCTCGAGCATGTGAATCAATCTTATTTTCCCTGCTACGTTGCAGAAAAACGGCTTTTTCTGGATATAGGTAAAGCGTTGTAATTGGTAAATTTCGTGCTGTCAAATGCTTGTTAACAGTCCAAAGAAATAGCTGTGAACTGCAAGAAATGTGCTCGTGTAAAAAAAGATTTATTTTGAATTTTCCAGCATTATAAAAAGGTCTTTTAAAAAGCGGCAAAGCTTATCGCTGGCTTTAGATTAAAGCTTTTGAATGACTCAGTAACACTCTCGATAAAAACTTCTAGCCCAGCGTAGGGGATAGGCTTGAAAATTTGTGATACCAAATGAAAAATTGCCTATTATTGTTTGGAGCCAGATCTATTAAAAGAGTGAGTGAAAATGAAAAAGTATAGCCTTTGCGTATGGTTTTATCTGGTTTGTCGAGGTGGTTTTTCACGTTTTATTCATGGCTACATTAGTCTATGATTACGAAGAAAGAGCCGAAACCAGCGGAAGCCGAAATGTTGCTATGAACGTAGCGTAATAAGCCTAGAACAGACGGTTGAGAACATTCTCGAAGACACATATAAATGTTTTTATCGCGATTTCAAGAAACGGTCAATAAAAGAAGTAACCAAAGATTAATACTTTGCGAACAATCCAAATAGTCAACAGCTTTCGTTCTAAAGTCACTAAGCATGGACCGGCGAGTTGTCAGGCGAATTAATTGCCGTACAAAAATAAACTTGAATTGAAATCCTTCGCTCCAACACCATCATGAGACGTTGACACCGGGTATCACAATATGTCTGTCGACTGAATATCGTCTCTACAAAAGACGCAGATGACATTTATGTGTTGTGAGCATAAATTGAGAATGTCATTCGCGTGGTTTTGCTCAAGAAACAACAAAATCGTGTTCGTTTTCACACAATATTATCGCTCTCTTCTGTGACAACAAATCGAGCTGTATAGTAACTATCAGTCTTAATTTGGTCGGTTGGAACAGTAACAAACGAATAGAAGAGATGAAGATAGGAAACACGGGATCGATAAGAGAGGCGTCAGACTGCGATCACCTTGACGGTAGAGCTATCGCCACCCACAGCGCTTCATTGGCCACCCACTCTGATTGTTCATTCTGAAGTCTCACGCGGATTCCCTAAGGGAATCTAAACTCTACAAAAAAACGTCACAATCGGGGTAATAACAGTTTCTTAAAAAAGCTCACACTAACAGATAGATGCTATTTCGAAACGGATGATATAGAAACAACGTCGTCCGTAATCGCTGAACATCTATGAGAGGCAGTCCGTACTGTCCTTAAATGAATGAGGGCAAATTCAGACTGCTGTCAACAGACTTGGCACTTTATTAACAGTCGTTACAGCGCTTTCCCTTCACTGTAAGATCGCAGTACTTCTAACATTCGTTTCGCTTTTTCGTTGTCTCCTTAAAAGTCATAGAATACTGCTTGAGCACCTCTTCGTGCACCCACGAGGATAGCCTGGTCTTGGCGTTCCATAGAGCGTTTGCTGTTGACTGCCGGAGAGTGCTGTAAGGCGTGATTTACCCCGCGCCATAAAGAATGACCAACATTCAATTGCATACGCTTAATACCACATTCGGACCACTTTTTTCCAATGCATAGTGGTCTTTTCTCGTCTCATCTTTATTTCTGCCACAAGTAGTCAGCCTTTTAGACTGGTCGCTTATACGTAGATTTCCGTTGGAAAATCATGCCATGTAGAGAACTCATTCAAATGATACGCATCAGGATACGTGTGACAAAGTGAGATCATCTACAAAATCGAAAAAAAACAGAGCCCATTCAATAGACCACATGAAAAGTTGGCTCAGATAACAATTATGCGATATGTTGAAGACGGACATCCAAATATCCAAGCAAGTAAGTAAAGGAAATCAAAAACATAACGCTGTGAGGCACATATACGAGAGAAAAATCACCAATTTAGAAGGAAAGTTCTGGGACACTTAGGTATAATATCGCCCATGCATCACCTGTATCACCTGTCGTCCCGTTGATCGTCGAGTGACTCGAGCGGGTACCAGCAACTCTTCCATTTTTCCCTATCGCGTGCAAGAGTAGCCCAGTGGGTCCTCCTTGCTCTAGGGATTCGCTGAGCATCATATCTTTCTTCCATCGCTTTCGTGAAGAAATCGGACCAACGGGTCAGTGGTCTTCCTTTAGAGCGCTTGACGTCCCGAGGAATCCAGTCGGTAACGGCTCTCGTCCATCGGTTGTCGTTGAAGCGCATCACGTGTCCGGCCCACCTTATTTTCGATATCCTGGCGTGTAGAACGGCGTCTCTGATTTTCGATCGTTGACGTAGGTCGGAACTTCGGATCCTTTGTCTCATTTGCGAGATACGGGATACTCCTAGCATCGACGTTTCGACTGCGCGTTCGATAACGGCAAGTGATCTTTCATCCTGCTTACGTAGCGACCAGGTTTCTGCTGCATACGTCAGGGCAGGGATAATTGTCGAGTCGAAAAGGTGGGCACGGAGTCGGATGTTCTTTGTCCTCTTCACTACATCTTCGATGCTCTTAAACGTTCCCCAAGCCGCTCGTTTCCTCCTGCTCAACTCTGGGGCTAGGTCGTTCATCATGTTGATTTCACGACCTAGATAGACGTAACTGGAGCATTCGGAGATTGTCGTTCCGTTGAGCGTGAATGGGGCATTAGAAACCCATCCGTTCCTCATGAACATTGTTTTCGTTAGATTCAGTTGAAGACCGATCTTTCCACAGGCGTTATCGAAATCGGTCAACATTCGTTCCGCTTGGCTGATGTTTGGTGTTATGAGAACGATATCGTCAGCAAAGCGAAGATGGTTTAATTGTCGACCGTCAATTTTCACTCCCATTTCGTCTCATTCTAATGTTCGCATGACGTTTTGTAGGGTGGCAGTGAATAGTTTTGGCGATATTGTATCGCCTTGTCGAACCCCTCTTCTTACGTCAACGGTGATATTGTTGTAGAATGGAGATATTTCGGTCGTGAAATCTTTATAAAGCTCACGAAGGATCATTATGTACCGAGTAGGGACGCCCTGGTTATCCAGAGCCTCTATAACCGCTTCTGTTTCCACTGAATCAAAGGCTTTCTTCAGATCGATGAAAGTGAGACAGAGTGGTTGTTTGTACTCTCGTGAAACTTCAATGAGTCTTGTGATCGTGTGGATGTGGTCCATGGTACTAAATCCTTTTCGGAACCCTGCTTGTTCGCATGGCTGTCCTTCGTCCAGTGTTCTGTCAATCCTGTTCAGGATGACTCGAGTAAAGAGTTTATAGACAACGGACAGCAAGCAGATTGGGCGATAATTGCCTATGTCGTGAAGGTCTCCCTTTTTGAACAACAATACGGTCTTGCTGGTTTTCCATTGAATAGGGACCTTGCATTCTGACAGGTAGCGAGTGAAGAGCCGAGCCAGGGTGTTGATGAGAACTGGCGGCAGATTCTTCAGATGTTCTGGT
The DNA here is from genome assembly GCA_019055375.1 of Parelaphostrongylus tenuis. NCBI lineage: Eukaryota > Metazoa > Nematoda > Chromadorea > Rhabditida > Metastrongylidae > Parelaphostrongylus > Parelaphostrongylus tenuis. Next base: position 14,496 of record JAHQIW010005902.1, on the reverse strand, counting down.
CTAATCCTGTCTGGACCGGGTGTTGTTCTGTTCTTCACCGACGATATAGCATGTCGGATTTCGGAAGGGAGGACCAGTGGGACGACAAATTCGTCCTCTTTCAATTTATATGACGGTAAGAGGACAGGGCTAGCGAAGAGATCCGAGTAGTATTGGTGGATGATTTTCTCCATAGCCCTTCTGGAAGCTGTAAGTGTCCCGTCAGGATATCGGAGTGCAACCATCTTGGTCTTATAGTTGGCGAAACCTCGCTGGGCTTTGAGAATGCTCTTCCCAGCTTCTGCAGCTTCTGCCATAAGCGCAGCTCTTCTCTCTTTGAGGTCTTCATTTATCGCTTCTCTGCATCGTTTCGCAAGTTCAGACGTAAGGTTTCGGTTTCCTGCAGCTCGTGCGATTCCACGTTGACGTATCAGCTCGAGTGCCTGCGGAGACAAGCGCCTCTTCGTGACCTTAGGACTCTCGGCTTTTATAGAGCTAACGTGAAGATGTTCAACGAGTCGATCGTATTCTTCGTCGATGTTGTCGACAACGGTATCTTCCGAAGAAGCCGACTAAGTGATCTGAATACATCCCAGTTTGTGGTAGTTCTGGGACTTCGTTGTTCGAATTTAGCGGCTTTCTCTCCTCTCCTCGAAAATCGGAACGTTGCGCGAATTAGGCGATGGTCTGATCCCGTATAGAACTTAGGAACAACAGCGGCGTCGGTCAGGCAAAACCTTCGATTTACTATGATGTGATCTATTTCGTTATGGCACTCTCCATTGGAAGACTCCCACGTCCATCGCTGAGAAAGTGGCTTTTGGAATTGCGAGTTACCATGAATGGTCTGGGTCGTCATGATAATCTCAGATAGCCTCTCACCCTGTTCATTCCATTCTAGTCCGTGGGTCCCTATGTGACGTTCTTCAGACGTTCTTCTAGGTCCAATTTTTGCGTTAAAATCTCCGACAATGACCTTGAAGAATGTACGATCTTCTCTGAAGAATTTTTCGAGGTCCATATAGAAGGTTCGACTTCGTCTTCGTCATAGCGTGATGTTGGTCCGCAAGCAACGAAGATGGTCAAAGCCGGCATTGAACCACATCGTTTCAACCGTAATCGTCCGATACGGGTTGTTAGTTGTTCGAGCGAAGTCAAGTGCTCACGGCCAAATTCGATTTGACGCGGACACCTACGCCGCCGACACCTCTACGATCGCATGTACCAAGGAACAGTTCTTCTCCGGTGTCATAGACAACGTGAAAAGATGGCGACCTTCTCTTCTAGCCAGGCCAATGACGTCGTACCTTATTCTTTTTGCTTGAATCAATAGGTCTTCTACAGCGGATTCGTGAGCAAGGGTTCTTGCCTTGTAGGTACAGATCGTCATTTTAGTCCTTTTCGATCTTGGCAGCCTAGTTCGGCCCTGAGATTTTAGCAGCCTCTCAGTACTCGTCCTACCTGGCGCTGCCGTACCAGGGGCTCTTTCGGGATCAGGGGAATGAGGCCCATATTTGTTACTGTTTTTGGCATTTTTGATACCCGACGTGTAGCTTGCCAGGCTCTAAACGTGGGGGCTGGGTACTCACGAGTAGCTTGCCAGTCTCTCTCGGAGGAGCGGGAGGAGCTTATTTGTTGGAGGCGACTCCTAACCGCCTCCCATGTACTTCCCAGCCGCTTGATTGCAGGCTTTTGGCCGACTTGACTCGTAGAAATAGAGTTTTGTCAAGTCGGCACTGCAGCAGCAGGGAGCTCGTTCCCTGAATCCACCTGCGCCTCTTGGAAGCACACAGTCGCCTTTGGATCGCGTTTTATTCCCCTATCCACCACCTGGGGACGCGCCACGTGCCCTCGCGACTAACCGGGCGGCATCCCCCGAAGAGGGAGGTCCGTGGTCGCCCATGCACATCATTAGAATCTAACAGTCTTTTATATGGGATGTTCCCAATGAAGGCCCAAATATTATTTGTTTTAATATCCAATTTGTAACTGGCCTGCGCCATCGATACAATCGAAGCTCGTGTTTTATTGCGTCATAGAAGGGGTCCTTCACCACTGCGAGTTGCAGCGGATGAAATCAATGAAGTTTGTAGGCGGGGGAAGATACAACAAGGAAATCCGCTACTCGGTTTCAACGCTTCAATGCCGGAGGTCTGAACCTCGAGGTCAAGCCTCGTTTAGGACGTCCAACAAAACTGAACAACGTTGAATTGATTACTGCTTTGGAAAATAAATTGCCGCCAAGTATTCGCGAACCAGATTCTACCACATTCGAAACTTGGCGGACTGATGACAGAAAGGCGCAGAAAACGATGGCTTTTACTGTAAAGAATAGTTATTGTTATTGCTTTTGCTTGGAATTTGTGCATAAATCTCCAATACATGAGTTCCAGAACTTTTTTTTCCAGCCATATAGGCACAAAAAATGCTACTGTAATAATGAAGTGAACAACAAATGCAAATCTCTCTATGATTTGCAAGAATAAACATGGAGCCATAGAAAACATCCGATTTCGAACGAAGGTTGCTCCAATGATGTCGACATAGCAAAAGGTTTATGATTACGAATCGGATCAGGAGTGAAGTATTGTTTTATCACCTAAAATTCAAAAATTGCAGTACCTTTCCAAGTAGTATGCACTTCGAAGTAGAAACTCATTAGCACAGAGTACGACTCATACTGCTCCATGTTACGCACAGTTCGTCTAATAGGAACGGGAGAGTATCTGTGAATTCTAATACAAATGCTGAAGGAAAAATCTCAAAAGAGCCCTTTCCAAGATAAAATTGCTCCATACGAACCTTTGGCAGATAGAGCTGGCATCGTCTTTCCTCTAATGATCAGTATTCTTCTGATGCTATTCCCCACAATTTTCGCAGTGCAACTAAAATTCGTTTGAATAAGAATAGCTTGATAAGACAAAATGACTCCATTGCAATCACTACTAGAAATACTAATAAGCTTTGTGATGATACCATACACTGTCAGCGATCCAATCATAAGTCCTTACGTTTGCGTGACATGAAGTAGACCTTACGCTCAGTAAACACTTAGCACCAGCAACTCTACACTTCACCTTGTTGTTAAGGCCATTACATAAAGAACTCTTCAAAAACATACGACGGATTCCTACTAAAAATAGTAAAGGGGCAGAATTCTATAAACCTCAAAGAAGAGACATTGCTGTAGCATTAAAAGTGTCGAGAATTCCTATTCAATACTTTTAGAAAACAAAAGTCGTCCATGATTAAGCTTCTCAAAATAAAAAAACAAAATGAATTCTTGAAATTCTCATGTAAGCGCGATGGCTGCAAAGGAAATACATTTGAGATAGCATTAGTTTTTTTCAAAATAAAATAGCGCTGTTCAATAACTTTCAATCTGAGGTATGATCGTAGAGAAAATGGTCAAAAAAATTTTCGTAAACTTTAGAGGATTGCAATTTCGTCGTGCTGAAACAGGAGGTATTTATTTATTGAAAAAGATTTTTTGCTGCTAGCTATGTCACTTAGGAAAAATTTCCATTTTTGAGGGGCCTTCAACAAATAGATATAGAAGAAAATGTATACAGTAAATGCGCTTATAGAAATTTGTTCGAAGGACCCCGTAGCAGGCACTAGAAAGCCGTGATTTTGATGATTTTAAATGAATAATGTATCCTGATTGAAAAAGCATAGACTGAACACTTTATGACAAAATTCAGGAAGGGTAGCAAAGTTGTGTGATTCCGCCTACCTACGTTAACAGTTCAAACCGATCGAGGGTAAGGATTCAACCCTGTTGCAGATCAATAGAGCCTTCTATCTCATTGTTGTCACGAAAATGGACTATTCTGTGTGGGGACAAACTCATTTCTTCTCATATAAGGGAAGTAGCATGGCTATCTAGGAAATAGACAGATAATGGAGTCAACCAAACGTTCAATCGACATTCTTTACAAAAACGTAAATCTCATGCAGTCGCCAAAGTTACACTCAAAAAAAGCCCGATGACTTTTCGTGGATGATATTTGTGAGACGAAACGAATCGAAGGCAAGAGTGCTGAGATTCGCACTCTGTGGTAAAAGTTATGTTGAGTGATGTGGCAACTCTGTACAGTCTTCTGATGTCGAGTCGTGTAAATAAGTAAGACTGAAACCAAAGCTGAAGGTACTCTTCGAGCAAAGCAATAAATCTTGGAAATTGGTTTTTGCAAGTTTTGTGAATAGGATATATAATAATTGCCCTACAAATTTTAGTTACTGCTTTTGTTGAGAAGATGTGAAGCTTGTGACAACTATTTGTACTCCAGTGGCCGATCTTTCGGAGTTTTCACCTTTTCTAAAGCCGCTTTGTAAGGTTTAATACAGTGATATATCGTATGAAACAGCTCAGGAAAAGAACAAAGAGCCAAAAGAGCAGCCATCGTACAACGACGGTAACATCTGACACCAAACCTTGTGTAAAGCTCTACAAGGGAAACGCTAAGACTTACACGTACTGTTTTATGCCTAGATATATACAAAGTAGGTCTTTAAAAGTGTCCGAAAGTTTTGACCACTTTGAATTTCATAAGATTTGTCGCAGAAAACATCAGCAACAGTAAAGCCTTACATCCTTATTTAAAATAGACTTTCTTACACTTACAAAGCAATGGAGAGATTAATGGTAATTCGTTGGAATGTTTACTCAAAAGTGCAACGACGAAATTTTCAACTACCAGTGTAAATGAACTCTACTGAAAGAGTGAAGATTCATAAAGCAGGCGTGCTTTGATGAGTCCAGAAAAACAATTCACTGAAAATCAACTAACGAAATTAGCAAGAGAGAGATAATGAAATTCCATCTACATATCCGTCCACATTTCTTTTTCTGGATAAGAGAAATCTGCGCTTACCTCACCAATCGCTTCAAATTTAGCCAGAAACATCAGCATCAGTTAGCTTTCCGCTATATATGTTCTGGACCAGATATCTGGATTACAAACACAAGACTGAGTACTTTTATGAGTTTTGAAATTCTTTGAAGTGCATAGAAATTTGTCACAATTACTAAAAAGATAGAATTACTGCATAGCTGAGCTTTCCTATGAAACTACATACATATGCTCATCTCGACACAAACCTGCATAACAACTTGTACAACTTATTCGACGATTTCTGTTCAGTCATTCTTTGTGAATCTAGAGCATCCTCGCTTTGAATTTCTATGCGAAGTTCTTCAATGGCCTTTTCAACCTAAAGTTCTCAAAAACCAACAAACGCATGACTAAACGAAAACAAAAACTTCATCTTTGATTCACTCTAAAACTGACAAGTGACGGAAGATCGATTTGACTTTCTTGAATTGCGCCCATAACAAAGTCCATCAAGCGTCCTAAAAAGAAAACGGTTCGAAAACTGGAAAACCTTAAATGAAGGTTAAGAATAGCAAAATACACCTTCATTATATTCCTTTCCTCTTGCTCTTTTAGTTCGACATTCTGAGTTATGAAAAAGCTCCTTGAGTTCTTCGCTCTTCCACAACCTCAATTCATTCAAACTTGCGTGAACGCTAGTGAATAGTTCTAATTCCAACGACCAACTATCGATTAACCTCGGCATTGTTAGAATAATGTGCGATTTTCTTATTCAGCAATTACGAGGTTGTCAAGTTGATGATTTATTTAGTACAGATAAAAAGTACAGTACACGTGATGGTGATGACGGACTTTCGGTTTTGTAGCCTTCTTCAGAGCCTGAAAGAGTCAATTTGACATGCAACACACCCATTCGAGCGCTCTCAGAACTAAGGCAAGGCTGAGTACGTTGTATATCACTTTGACTCTTGCAGGCTTTGAAGAAGACGACTGAGCCGAAAGGTCAGGCATCATTAATATATGTATTGTACTGCTTATCGATACTAAATAAATCATCAACTTAACAACTTCGCATTTGCTGAATGGGAAAATCACGGAATAGTTCTAAATCTTTTACAGATAGATATGAAGAGACAAATATCACTGCACAACAATACAAAACGCAGCTACCTTTACGTTGCACATGAGCGAATTCATTAGTGGTATAGTTATACATTATAATTAAATTGCGCTTAAAAACGTCAAGTCCTTCATCGCTAACAGAAGCTGACACTAGTACATGAGTCTCTCCGTCCTCTGAACCTAGAAACACGGCTCATTAATACAGAACACTTCGGTTTGGTTTGGTACCATTACAAAACCTATGCCAGAGAAGCTTAAGAAGCGTAGGTTGTGAGGCGAGTTTTTCCAAAGGCGCAATTGGATAAAATAATGATACAGTGTTCTGAATGAATCAAAATAGACTTGATTTTATTTATTTATTTGTTTATATGACCCGCCATCACAATTTCTATTGCGCCGATCCCAGTACTTCTGGCATTCACTTCGTTTTTTGTCATCTTCTTGAATGACGTAGAATACTGGTCGACCGTGTCTCCTTGCAATCTCGGAAATAGCGTGGCCGTGACATTCCACAGGACGTTCCTGTTGACTTGTTGACTAGCGGACAGTGTTGTGGCGTGGAGCTTGGTCCACGCGCGCTGCGACGAGTATCACAACCACTCGGCCACGATGCTCCAATAAAATTAGTTTACCATAAACAACTCAAGTTATAAAGCACATTATGCAGCTTACTAATGTCTCTTAAGTGTTTACAAGAGGTATTGCATAGTGGACCTGGTTGATTTGTCATAATAGGTTACCTCATAATTGGCTATAGAGCAATAAGCACTAAATTTTTCAATAAGAAGTAATTAGTATTGCAGTATCAACAACATTATTCAAAGTATGCACCATTAGTCAGAACAGATTTATGCTATTTCGCGGTCAAAAGATCAAAACCGCGCTCATGGAACTTGTTATCTTGATTTCAAAGAAAGTTGTTAATCCTCAAAGTAAATGATTAATGTCTCGGAACTTCTTGTTGCTCAGGAGTGTGTTCCAACAACCGGAAGGGGTGATAGTCAGAGAGCAAGAAGTGAGGACTGTACGGCGGACGATCCAGCGACTCCCATCCCAGTTCGGTCAACTTCCTCTTTGTCAAATTAGCGACATGAAGACTTGCGTTGTTCTGAAAAAGGATGGAATTCCGGTAACCTTAACATGACAAGGTACGATTGCAGCGGTTCAGGTGCTCACAGTAGCGCTTAGCTTCCAATGGTCTCTTTGGCCGGTGGCAAGTCCCAGTGAATCGGCCCGGGTCTCATAATGATGATGAAACAAAGCGTTTGGAGCGAATCAATTTGGACATGGAATTGGTGCTGCCCCGTGACGTGCTGACAATCATTATTTGGTGACGACGTTAACCATCGAAAAAATTTTTTGATGCTGAACATGTTAATGTTCTCGAAGCGGTTTATGCATCGCGTACCAGTTCATACCCGTAAAGAGGACAATTGCGATAAAAGCTTTGCTGAGAGGTCATGATGTGGTAACTATGAAAAACCTTGGTAGCAAAGAAAGCTCTTTAAATTCTACACAAGGCAGTATTGATATGCCGCCTTTGAGATAGTAGAAAAGTGTTCAGGGTGACAGCGGTACTTTGAATAGTGTTGTTGAAGAGTTTCATTCACTTCTGGTCAACAGATTTGGTGTTTATTGCTCTAGTGCCAAAACTTATGAAGAGATTTATGATCAAATGACGTCAACTCCCTTTTCGCTTCTCAAAAATGCTTTTCTTGATACTATCAAACAAATTTTACCAAGGTTACAATCTCGAACTACCTTTTGAGTTTTTCCATTTGCTCGGTCTTAGTCGCCGTTTTAGAATCCTTTTTGAAACCTGAAAATATAAAAAAATCCAATCTATTCCTTGTAAACTAAAAAGAACAAGAACTCAGTTCAAAGATTGACAGTTACAGATGCACAACTGACGCACTGGTGACGACGTCTTGCCGGTAGAAACTGATCAAAGTTTCACGACATTAATACTTAAAACTCACTTATTGTTGGCCTCAGATCAGGTATGAATATTGAATAAACTGATCTTTACATATGATGATATAAAAACATGTTTGAGCCTGCTATAAGGTCTGATAAGGGCGCTTGTACAGCGCTAGACAGGCGCCTTTTCGTCCTTTCGAACTCCTCAATAGAACAGTCTCCCTCCACCAGCCGATGAATATATTATACAAAGTAATCGACGCCGAATGATAGATCACCGTAAATGAGGTGGCAAAATCCCCAACACTGCGTGCTTGCGGCTGGTGGAATGGATCATAATGAATCACACCCCTTTTTTCGACCGTTTACATAGATCTGTCCAGTAGTGTATAGGTCTCATAATAGGCTTTAAACATCTTGTCATAATATCGGATTATCAATATCATGAACGAGTTCTATAAGAAGATAGAAAGTGGAGTATCAGTCATTCCTTCAGACGCAAGCACTCAACTGTGGCCACTGCAATGTCCGGGGATTTTGTCACCTGATTTTCTGTACCTATTATTCGGCGTCGATTCCTTTGCATGGGAATATCACCGACATATCGGCTGAGTCGAGGGAGACTGTGCTACTGAGGAGATCGAATGGACGAAACGGCACCTCACTAGCACTGTAAAAGTGCCTTTATCAGGTCTCATAACAGGCTTAAACATGTCATCATGTTATCAGGTTATATAGTTTAGAGCGAGATTCATATGAACGGTCGAGAGTAGGGTATGAACTTTTCATCATTTTCCAGTTTTGAATCAAAACCTGTCCATTCAAATACGAAACAACATTCACGCGCAACTTCCGAGCACACGTAATCGTTAACGCAAAAGGCACGAAGGAGACAAATAAACATTCAAAGGCTTTTCGAACAAAGAACTTTACCTGCAATGAATTCAGCTTTGAGATTACTGGCCAATAACTCTGGATGAGAGTTCAGAATGTTGGTTAACATAGAGCTCCTGTTATAGTACGCACGGATACAAACGCACGAAAATCTCTATCCTTCTTGGAGAGCAGCATTCTGAAATGACGATTTTGAAAGAAAAACTGACGTAAAAAATTTGTTCTTTTCCAAGCAAGACTTGACCAACTGAGCTTCCTTGATAGATGTAGATGATTCTCTATGAGTAATTGAAGGATATGCCGAGTACAATCAATGCTCCTTATAAAGTTCCAAAACTTTTCGTTTGTTATAAAAGCTACAGTATTCATCACCAGTCGAAGATTTTCAGTTGCTCCGGCCACGGGTCCTTTTTCCGGCCTGAGCTTCTTTTTTTATTCTTTCTGTAAAATGAACACTAAAAGAACTGTCTTCACAAACCAGTTTACCGCGGTTCTCTTTAAGAACTATGAGAATTTGCGCTAAAACGGATGCATATAAATACTACGCTCTGAGTGGGGAAATGCGCCGCGTGGAGAAGGTTTACTCCCCGTACAAGAATACAAGCTGAAATCCTTCTGTAGGTGAGCGAAATAGCTGGTTCTCAAATTACAGAGTAGGCAAGTATATCATTATCGATTCATTACAATTCAAAAGGCATGATTTTTCTTCAGAAGTAGAGGGACCAGAAGTCCATTTTATAGCAGGACCCGCTCAACGAACGGAGCACAATGAGTGTCTATGGTAAGCGAATGATTAGTGAAGATTCCACTGGTGTAAGTGCAGGTAATGGACGTACTTCATCTGCACCACCAGAGATCTAGTTGGTGGTAGAACGATCTTACTAGCCGCCAGTACCACTATTCTCATTCAGTGTTTTTCCAGTATAATTGATCTCCTTTTTAGTACCTCAGTAGACAGCGTCACCACTAAAATCAAGTTAATGGTCTCTGTGATATAAGGGTTTACTTCCAGAAGATTTACGCTAAGAAACATGGTACTGCTCAGATCGCATGACTGTTGGGAGAATTGAACTAAATCCCACAGCCATGAATCTCTCTAGGTAAGAACAAGAACGGTCACATAGTGAACCACGACAGGGACACTGGAAAGATAACTTCTCGAATTTGGAAAAAAAATTAAGATATCTATACACTAATGGGCCGTTGCTGCAAAAATTGGAGAGCACAATTGTACCATAGGCGACTTTTGTACATGCATTTTTCAAGCATAAAAAAGAATGCGCTATTACAACAAAAGCTGGAAAGAAACATACTTGATGAGTTCAGAGGCGAGAACATTGCCCGATTATTGAAGAGCTTCAAGTTCTCCAAGAGAGCCTGGAATGACAACAATAACAACGACAACAACGTTGAGAAAGCGTTCCACTCTGCCACGAGTTCTCAAATGATTATCAATAAAAAAAACTGAACGAACCTACCCAGAGGTTTAGTGAAAATTTTGTGAGGAAAGATTGCATTGGTGTGAACTGCCCTTTTAGGCACTTGTAGGACTCGACTGTAGAAAAGTCGTGGTACAATTCAACTGTTGCAAAAAATCATTTGAAATATGGGTTGCAAAAAACTAAGAAAGACGAAAAAACAACGGCCAAGACTGGTGACTTTGAGAGTCACGCAAAAATTTTTTTCTAATATCGACTATGGAAAGAACTCGCCCCCATCGAACGCCAATGACGTCATTTTCATTTTGACCTGCGCCATGGCTTTCACTATTAATGTAGGTGCATTCCAGGTATCTGCGTAGATCACAGGAAGATTGAGCTCTGCTCTTCTGACGGAGGTTTACAAAGTAACCTACAATATTATCAAGGCGTCTTAAGCGTCTTCGATTATAAAGTGTAGGCCAAAGCCGGAGTCTAAGTCAAAAGTGATTTCGAGACTAAGCTAGCTATTATTACAATGTAATCGGAAGAAAGTCACCCCAAAATTGAAGCGGTCTTACGACTACTGGCCGAAAAACCCTTCATCTATAGTCAACGCTTTCGGAAAAAAACCAACCCCTGTAGACACATAGCGTCATCGGTCTCATATAGGACATCCTATAGAGCCCTATACGCTTGTTTGGGTTTTGACAACCTCTGCCTTGGGCGGTAAACTTCGCCTTTAGCCAATCCGTTAGGAGAACCAAACTTCTGAAAAGAAATGCCAACGTGATCTGTTATAGGGCAAGTTACAGAACCCGATGCACGTGTTTCGCATCTAACAGCTTCGCCAGTTAGGTGGTACCCTTCAACTCTGGCCAATTTTTTTTGAAGAAAGCGAACTCCCATAAAGAAGTGAAAACGTGGTCTGTTATAGGACAACTTATAGATCCCAATACATGTGTTAAGCCATGACAGCCTCGTCCTTCGCCGGTACCCACCTCAATAGCCAAAGTTTCAAGGGAAACTCAATGCCTGAAAAAGAAGGCAACGTGGCCTGTCATAGGGTTACTTATAAAACCTAATAAACGTGTTAAGGATCTGGTAGCGTCATCACTCGGATGGTACCGTTTCGAATTTAGCCAATCCTTTTGAAGCGAATTCCTATCAAAAGATGGCGACGTGGTCTGTTATAGGGCAACTTATTGAGCCCCATTACGTGTTTCGGTCTTAATAGCCTCGTCACTTAGGCGTGACCCATCGTCTTTAGTAAATGCTTCCGGAGGAACCCAACCCCTATACGCAGATGGCGTCGTGCCCTGTTACAGGGCAATTTATAAAGCCCCATACACGCGTTTCAGCCTCGGCAGTCTCGTCACTCAATCGGTACCCTTCATCTTTAGCCAATCCTTCAAAAAAACCGTACTTCGATAAAGATATGACGACGTGATCTGTTATAGGGCAACATATATAGCCCGATACAAGTGTTTCGGCCTTGACAGCCTCGTCACTTGGGCGGTACCCACCGTCTTTAGCTATATCTTAAAGAGGAGCATAGCCCTATAAAGTGATCTCTTTCGAGGTCGCATATTTCCATGTATTCGTAACTCTTACAACCTTTAATAATGTATGGGTGTATTTCCTGTTTACAAGGTGACCAAATTGTGCTCTGTAAGTTAGTTTCATATCTGGTTCACAGTTTCTTGCTTTTCATTAGTTTAATACCATTCCGTGGATAGAGCAAAGTGCAGTAAGTGTTTATCTTAGCTGGTAGGCTGACTGCTTGCGAGCCAGTCAAACCATCTATTCATCCAAGATTGGTAGTTAGTTAAAAAGTGGTTGTTAAAGAGGAAAATGATGGTGATTATTGACCGACATCAAAATAGCGTAGTAAAAGGATAAAGCTAAAGTTCTGAAAAATGATCAGTTTCTGAAGGATGTGCGTTTATTCGACTTGATGAAGCAGCATGAGCTGAAATAATACCCACTTGACTTTTACGACACTCGGTGGCCTGTATCAAGTCAGGGTTGCTATCTTTCCAAACAGCTTTGGTTTCATTTTGCCAATCGCGGAGGGTTGGAAATCTTGATGAAGTTGGAACGCGAATTTTGATTAGCTAGTAAGTAAGCGGCACAGATTACCTCTGAGTAATGCGCCATCACAATTCTTGCCTAAATATCGTGCTATGTAAATCACTTAAAGCCTGACATCCACTCAGAAAACTAAAATAATCCGATAGAGCCTTCATTTGTTTCGTAACGTGACAATGGTGTTTATATGGTTTCCTACACTTATATCAAGTGTCCTGACAGTGACACAAGTCCATATTGTCAGCTCTTAATGAGCTTACAGGTAAACAGCTATGGAGGCTCACTCTCGAAGTAGGTTTACTTTGGCTCCAAATCTCTAAAAATTATTTACCTCTCCCTGTCTTTCTCTCTCTCTTCCTCTCTCAAGTTAGGTAATTCAAAATTCGTCTTATGTAGATAACTTGGCGCCTAGAAGCCCAATGTTTTAGTGTTTGTTTGTTCCACAGTGATTCAGTCCAATTACCCATAGTGATGAAATGGTTATAAACTTACCACTAGTTCCATGGGCTCGATCAAGGTCATTCATCAACAAAAGGCTTCAGATCGCAAGAAGTGTAAAGAAACGGCGTGGTGAGCACTCTCGTTATGTTTTATTTTGTCTCCAACTACATTTCCGAACTTGACTCAAAAATTCAAAAATTTATTTGTCCAAGTAATCGTAAGTATCAAATAACATTAACTGCAGTATTCTTCGTCTGCGTGGATGCTGCCCGGCTTGCAGCAAGTCTCAATGAATTGGGCTACTTTGGTCTCAAAAAACGATCAGCATGGCTATTGTCGGAAATCGATTTAATCTTGGTGTTGGTGTTCCTGGTGATAACCACTGATTTGGACGTCTCTGGCTTTTGAAGAAGATCCACTATCCATCAATGGTGACAATTCCGCTCAAAAACGAAGAGCGGCGATGACGACGAAGATGAGCTTGTAGAATTTGCTTTCTTTTGCTCTTTTGAGCTTGTGTGGGATCGCGCGGAATCCAGTTGCCCTTGCGCCATTTCTTTCCTGCATCTTTCAATATCTTTCGGATTTGCTCGTCTGAACACTGGAAATCATCGGTCAAATTACCTGTTGACGAAGTTAGATCTTCTTCAATAGCTTCAATGATTGCTTCTCGATCAATTTCACTAGGTATTCCAGATCTTGGTCCATCGGCCAAATTAATATCTCCATTGCGAAACATTGTAAACCATTCATATGCCGTAGTTCTACCCACAACTTGGCGGCCTTTCGCGCAATTGATATTGTCAAACGCAGTTCGAAAATTGTGCCCTAATTGAAACTCGCCAAGCAGTAAGCTGCGAATGACTTTACATGGCGCTTCCATTAGTGGGGAAGTATTGCAAAAATATTTTGAGCGCGGAACTGATTTGTTGCCTGAGCGTTCGCAGAACTGCATCCGGGAAGACGGTGAATGCTTCAATTAATGTTACTTGATAGTTTCGATTATTTGGAAAAATAAATTTTCAAATACTTGGTTCAAATTCCGATTTTTAGTTAGAGACCTATTAGCAGATAAATGATCATAAATGGTGAGTGCTCAAGTCAAATGCTGACTTCTTTTTTAAGTCGAATTGCTGATATTATTTCCCGTTCTTGTCAGTAGCAGTGATTGCGCCTCACATTGCTTTTCCAATATTCTTCGATTAGAATTGTCAACAGTAGAAAGGGAAGTGTTATACAAGTACATAAGAGAACAGAATAAGGAACTGCATAAAAAGATTTTATAGAACATAGAGAGTAGATCACAGAACAATATATGACGCTCGCATAAACTTAAGATTTAGGAAATGAGAAATAGTCTCTCCCAAGTAGAGTCTATCCCTTTACGTTATTCATGATCTTACGCGTCAGAAGACTGTCATTCGTAATATGCGAATGCGTGGCATAGGACGAAAGCATATCACTACTTGTAAGCTGGTATCTGAAAGACATTAAACCGTTATAATCGAGTGTTTTCTTGAGACCACGCTCAATTCTCAATATATCTCATAATTGCTATCTGAGCCAACTTGTCATGTGGTCTGTTAGACCAGACAAGGCTGTAAGGCCGAAACCTGTGTATCGGGCAGAACAAGAGCCCATTCAACAGACCACATGAAAAGTTGGCTCAGATAGCAATTATGCGATATGTTGAAATTTGAGCCCGGTCTTAGGAAAACACTTGAAAATAACGGTGTAATATATTTCAAATATCAACCAGGAGCAATCGAGTGCACAAAACTATTGTTCCAGTC
>JAHQIW010005899.1:0-21445 GCA_019055375.1 Parelaphostrongylus tenuis | reverse complement strand
GCGAAATCTCATCCTGAGTGCGAAATAAGAACTCAAGAACTAAAAATGCACTTTTCGAGAATATTTTCTTATGGCGCTGCACTAATGAGTACAAAATTTTGTTTTACACACAGCGTGCATTGTCGCGCAATTTTCTGTATTTACCTGAAGAATTACTTCTCCGTTCCATGAATATTCCTAGATTTTTGTGGCGCAACTGTAGGGAAAATTTATTCTCTCGTGCGAGCTAAGGCTTTTTATTTTCATTTTACACTGCTTAATAATCTCGCTAGTATTTCTGAGTGTAAGCATCCCAAGCTTATGAACGAAAAGCGTATACAAAGTTCAAAAATTTTGGAATATCAGAGTCAGCGTCAATCTACAGTTCATTCCAAACCCTAGAAAAACGTAAGTAAATAACCAGAATCGCACGCCACATGTGAGTCGCATTGCGCGATCGATCCACAGCCATATATACACCCAAGCCGACAAGAAATGTGCGATAACTGCCTACTGTGAACATATGATGTGATATTTATCAATCTAGTTACATCATGGCATAGTAAACCTTGCTTCAAGCTTTCAGTAATTATAAGTTTTGATAGGTGTTATTTTTGCTTGCTTATAGAAGACGATACGCTCTACTACATCAGAAATAGGTAGAAAAAAGATAGCAATTTTTAAAGACCTTGTTCCTAACTGGAATCAGGCGTAATCAAGATTTTATCAAGAAATTTAATTTTTACTCTGCTCGAGTAAGAAGCCGTTATTGGAATAGGTCAGTTTTCAGTTCAATTACTAAGTTCAGTACTGACTGAGGTTTGCTCATTGAGACACTCACCTGTGAGTACCTTCGAATGCGTATAAAATACATGTAACAAAAACAGTAAAAAAATTGGTGGAACTTTCTACAATTTCTGCCACAGACAGCGATTTCTTTGATACATCAGACTTGGACAGAAACGTAAGGTTTGTGTGTGAGTGTGTGTGTGTGTGTGTGGTATGTGGGTATGGTTTGTGTATGTGTATGTGTATGTGTGTATGGTGTATGCGTATGTGTATGGTGTATGTGTATGTGTATATGTATATGTTTGTGATGTGTATGTGCATGCTAAAATATTAGTGTGCGAAATTATTTATACCAGATAAATTAGCGTACACTAGCAGAATCCGCATGATCGTGGACATATCACTTTCTTCATCTCGCCGTCGTACTCGTCAGTATTACAGAAGTCCCATTTTGCCAGTGCAGGACATCTAGATAGATGTTTGAATGTCTAGAGACAACACCTAAATTGTGTATATATCCTACTTACATGTCAATGTCTCTGCAACGTGGGTTGGAAGTACTTGGATTCGCTGTTGGTCGAGGAGTTTTCTTTGGTGGCCGAGGAGACTTCTTTGTTGGTTGAGAAGTTGGCCTTTCTGTTGGTTCAGAAGTTGCATCGGGAGTCGTCGTATCAGTTGATCCCGAACCAGGGAAGCTGTAATACTTTGTGCTAAGTTTCCGCAGAATCAGCGTACATAGTTTCGCCAGTGGGCTGGATATTACCAAGTCGATAACGGAAAACAGTCTTAATTTCAATTGCCCTGCTGTAAGTAATTATAGGCACAATGTGGTGTGTAGAGACCAAACTCGTCCCAGCGTAATTTGGAGAACAAAATCTGAATTGTATGGACTATAATCACCACAGAAGAGTGGTCAACATTTACTACGGTAATTCCTCACCTGTAACCAGAGTGACGTATATCGCTTCCTGTTTTGATTTCAACTCCTGCAAAATGGCAGCCATCGACAGCCACGCCTCTCGGGAAGGAATCAAGTACCACTTCAATCGTTGAACCAGGTGGTCCCTTAGAGAATAATTGTCTTGAAATCACTAATTTCACAAGTGCTCAGAGTAAATGCGCAAACCTGGATCCAGTAATGGCACATCTCAAACTCGTCTTTTGCATAACGCGCATTTTTCTCACCCACTGAATCCTCAAGCGTTTGATAAGAGGAAGTTGCTGTTAACGTTTTACCGCATCCACTTGGCTAAATTATTATATTAGAATGATTTCCGAAAGTCGCATGATGTCTAATTACTTTACCCTCTCATCACAAAGTCTTCCTCCATAGCCGCTAGGACAAATGCATTTAGAACAGTCTCTTGGGTGAGGAAATCCGCCATTTTTGCACTTTGCTGAGGATTCCCTACGGCATATATCTAAAAAAGTATTCTCACTGAAGAATTATAAATACAGCAGGAAATGGAAAGCGCAAGTGGAAGTACTCCTACCTAAGCATTTATAGTGAAGGTTCATCATGAGTTTTTCATAGAACGATATCATGTGTGATCCGAGCGCTGGCACATATTTGATATCACGCGGGATCACAGCGGGTTGACCGTTAAGAGAGACACTACAGTCAAAAGATTTTTTATTTATATTTTCACCAAAAGCATTGAGTACTTAACAAACCCTGTCGCTCCGTAATGCATGACACTTCCATAGTCGTAAGTCAAATTATAGTTGTAGTTCGTGTGCTCAGTTTGTTTTGTGAATTGAGAAATCCATTGAGGCTGGAATAACATCATCTCATCTGTGCATATCTTGTGCGTTTAAAACTCACCTTAAAGTTCTGAAAATCAAGTGTAATGAAATCGTCACGATCGTGTCTCGACTGAGTGTGGTAAAAACCCAACGCGTGGCCAATTTCGTGTGCAGCAAGTCCAACCTGCACATTATGTAATTGTAACGTGACACGGTACCAATGTCAGTTTCTTGATATTCCTACAAAAAAATTACGAAAGTGCTAAAATGCCAAGAAACCCTCGTACCCATTCACATCCTCTTCCTAAGGAGATAACCTGCACTCCTCCCACTCTTCCAATCATAGAGTAACATCCAGGACCATAGAAAACAACAATCCTATCTCGAGCTAAAAATGAATCGTGAGCGTTCAAAAGTACACACTTAAAGAAGCCTAGAATTTTTATTTTGATACCTCTGCTGTCTTCCGAGAAATTAATGCATGTTTCCTCCTGCCAAATTTTAGCTGCTTTTCTGAAAACCCTCATCGATGCGCTGCCTGTAGATAAAGGTGAAATCAATTTTACTTGTCTTTGAACCTTTTACACTGAAAAAAGGAGAAGGTGATGTGTTTGCAATGATCGATTATCTGGAAGTTTTCTGCACAATTTGTCTACGAAATAGGTGTGTGGAAATTTTTAAACACAATATCCCCAACAAAAGACGCCCGGGAAAAAACTATTTCATAAAGTTAGCGCTTTTATCTTCCTCATCAAATCCTTTACCAATTCTTGGATCATGAATGGCATAGCCCAACCAAGGCGCGAAAGCTAAGCAAAGACTGTGTTCATGGTAGAGTGACTTTAACCACAGCGATGCACTCGCTACCTCAACGCTTGCGCGATGACGCCTAACTTCTAATGAAACTTCTCATGGGGCTATACCTATCTTCTGGCATAATTCCATTGGATAATCACGTGATTCTGGTGATTCTCGCTTCGAAATTTTCGTATGCTTTTCTAAAGTCGTTCATATATCACTCGTATTATATGCATCTTCCATTTTATGCACGAAATTTTTTCGGATTTTGTTGGCATGTCCAACTCTTCTGGCTCGACAGAAAAGATCATGAACTTTTTGAAATTTATATTCAAATCCTTTCGCTAACTCTGGATTCAGGGGAATACCTGAAAAGTGCATATTAAGACCTTTAGATCAGAATTAGACGAGCACAGTGAAAGATTGTTTATTATAACAGTCGCAACCACCACTTTATCTCGCGATTCCAGAAGCCCCACTCCCGACGGTGAACGTAAGGGTTCTCCACTGGCAAGTACCACAAAGAAATGGAGCAACTCATTATGGGATGAGACCGTCGCTTCACGTATTTCCACTTTTTGTATGGCGAAAGGAAGTTGTCGGAGTCAAATTCATATCCCAAATCCATGTAGATTGGGGTGTTCAGTTGCGTCCTTAGGATGATGTCGTTATCAACAACATCGAGTTGAGGATACGCCTTTTTGAGCCGTAAAGTCTATATGATGAATGAGCTTACACCTGAGTTGAGCAAGACGAAGCGAGAAACTTAGGAACTTTTCAAGATATCAAAAACTTTGTGTAGATAATAATGAAAGACTCCTCCGTCCCATCCATTCCAGTCGAGGAATATTCCTGTTTTAATATATGCGTTAGAAATGTGGTATCTACGTAGACAGCATAAAAAATCACTATAAGCTGTCGATCGCGCATTTGAAAACCAGTGTTAGGAGTATGTCATTCACAAGCAAAAAAAAAAGACCGGAGTTTCAACCCATATCAACAAACCATTATTAGGGACGTCATTCTTTCCTCTATTTTGTCAAATATAGGTAGACGAGACACATAATACGTATTGACCACAAACAAAAGGCGGGTGCCATTATTGACTGGTTTTCTAGGGATTTGAAACGTAACGCAGGAAAACGACAAGCTCACAATCAGAGCTCTTTTAAGAACGTCGATACTTTAGCCGAAATTATTTATTCCTAACAACTTCGTGCTCCACGCTCAATCGAGAATAGCAACGGTCAATCAGGAGTATACGACTTGGTAAAACCAAAGTTAGAGGAAAGTCGGTTCTTAATTTATTATTACTCTTTGTGCTAGCCATCATACACTACTCAGGATCGATTGACCAGTGAGAAATAAAATATGATCGGGGACAATCAGTTTCATCAACAACCGTCCTGATCATAAGAGCACCGCCGAGTAAGATTCTCCGTTTGAGCGGTCGGTACCCACTGAAGAAGAATCGATTCGATTGACAAAGAAGATGCAGACTGCAAAAAGACGTCTGGACGTTAGTCAAACCAATCTTTACTTATCGACTTTGTATTATTGGTCCATTCAACAAGTAACGGAGTTGGAGTTTTTTTTACCAATACCTTAGATAAAAGAAGTAGTGCTCGACTATTCTTTACAGCGAGAGTCGATTTGGCCGCTTATACACACGTCAGGGAGAAATAGAAAGTTTACTGGCACCCACTCCAGTCTCTCGAGAATACGTGGGAAGGCAGGTGAAGCAGGTGATCTAACACCTGCTTAATGTGAACAAAAACCCGTTGGCTGTCCAAACACACAGTTCTCACCATTTAATGGAGTCTTGTATTGTGGGCAAGCATATACCAGCCACAATTCAAATGAAGGATTTAAAGGGAATGATAACGAAATAAATCAAGAAAACTACTTGCGATTTGGAAACGAGATGGTATTGTTGCTTTATATTTAAGAAAACAAGCACATCATACGTCAGTTCTTCCTCACCATGATCAAGGCTTAAACTGTTATTAACCTTGTATACTGTGAATTTTTCGCCAGAGAGTCCCGAACTCCAACAAATTTACGACGAAAAAAAGCGAGAAAAAGGTATGATATGATAACGATACCAGCCAAGAGCAACTGAGTGTACAACACTGTGTGTTCGATGATAATTTCACCGGACACATAGTGCAAAATGTTCGTCGTCGCAAACTCTTATTATAGGAGACTGAGCGCCCCGAGAGGATTGTCAAAAGACGAGAAGGGTACCGCCCGACTGATGAGACCGTCACGGTCGAAACACGTTTATTGGGCTCTATAAGTCAGCCCTCATAACAGACCACATGACATGCGTGGCTCAAAATGATTATTTGCCATATTGAAAAAAACCTCAATCAGTAGCCAAAAACACAAGTGAATACTCTGAAGACCTCTGTGGTTGATAGCTAAGATGAAATGAACCGAGTGAGTTGCCGAGCGCTGCAAAGTAGATGCTGCGAAGAACAGGTAATGTGAGAAATAATCCTCTGGTATAAAAGGAGAGAAGGTGTTATATGAAACCAATGCAAAGAGAAGTCCTGTCTACGTTGTTCTAACAATGTATACTTGTTTCTTCCACACAAAACATTATAGAACGGCTAAATCCATAGTGGATTTTCTCATCAGAATTCACTAGAATTTCGAGAAAGAAAACATCCTCAAATATCTGCTCGTATCACATTCCGGGCCTTCGTGAATGACGGTGATGATGGGAAATGTGCAAATGAGCGTTTACTGCTAGCAGTAGTGGATATAAGGAGTGGAAATGACATGAAAAGGTTATAGCTGTGGTTTTCAAATCAAATATACTTTCACGACAGGAAAAAACATCGAATCTCAAAGTTATACACTAAAGCAAAATTTTCTTCAAGTATTTGTGATCGGTAAAATTTTAGAGACTAAAGGGGACTTGATACACGCCTTTAACACATTCTTGCCGTTATGACCCACGGCAAACCTGAACAATCAATGCTGCCTGACCTTTTATGCAGTCCATATGTGCAGCGAAATCGCTGCCTATTTATTAGTCTGTAACTAGTAAAGGTAAAGAGAGATGGTTTCTTGAGGTCACAGCTCTATTGCTCGCTTCGCTTTTTTTTATCGAAGGGAAAGAAGATGTTAGGCCAAAAAAGGGAAACTTCGAAGAGTGATTCTGTAAGCCAGTCAATTAACTTATGCTCCATATTCCGACCTTCCCTAAGTGTCTAACACTGCTAAAATGTAGTGAAGGCTATTTGTTTTTGTTCCACAGGTTCAAGAAATCCCTAGATGGCTACTGTTATAGCTAATATAGTTATAGCCAGGCGAAACTACTTCTACTAATAAGTAAAATACGCTCTATAATGGAGTTTTGTAGATAGATGGCTCTAAAGACTGACATTTTAAGGACATTAACCACAGCAATATATCCATGTGCCTTAAGACAAAAGATTTTCCTAGAGATCAGACTGATCACAATGCGTAACTACAATTTATCCTTGCTAAGACAACGTAGTAGCAGCGATGTTATTTCAGGAGCACATAAAAAAATGAACAAACTTGCGTTCGAGTGAAACGAGTAAGACACTCCATCCGACCACAAACTATATGGATATCTACGGTCACGATATGCTTGCCGTTTTTTGCGAGTGGCTTCGTTTTCCCAAACGTCTTCGATGACCTCCTGAGCTTGCTCTCTAAAAGGGGGTAGAAGAGCGTAAGATATAAAGTCTCATTTAAGCAAACATTTTTTTGGCATGACTAACCTAGTAAGGAGTATGTCTCCTTGAAACAAAGCTCTATCAACTTTGGTGGCCTCATTGATTTCTTGGATTGTTTCACCCATCAACGGACTGTGATCCTTTTCGGTTCCAACGTAATTCTAAAATTTGAGTTTATGATTTAGTCACTGCTTCATCTATGACCGTTTGTTCACTTTCATCTCTTCTTGTAATTCAGCTTCCCGCTCTGGAGATAGAGTAAGTTCTTGCTGGATTTCTGGTTCCATTTCATGCAGTTGTTGGAGAAGCCACTTTGTGTCCTTGGCATGAGGCACCTGAAAAAAAGGAACATTTGAAAGCCAAGATGATAACTCCGTATTAAATTTTTGTTCATGGGTTTTTTCCAGATTTCTTACGCCTTTAAGCAGCTCATATCCCTCGTTTAGTTCTTTTTCATAATTGTCGTCTTTGGCAGATGGTCCATTTGCAGATCCAATACTGCTGAACGATTTCGCTCCAATACAGACGGTCAGGAAAACGAAGAGTTTAACGTTCATCCTAGAACTGAATATATAGGAATAGAGCTTCAAAAGCGAGAATGAAGAACGAAAACAGTACGCATGAAATTTTATCCTGATTATATGTGCTTTTGAGTGATTACCGTAGATTAAATAGCTGTTCTAAAGAGTGTTATTACAATGAGTATTGTTCATCGTTCGATTATTCTTTTCAGAATTCGAATCATAATATTTGAATGAACTACAAAATTTCGGGAGGCTAAATTCATTGTTCTCTTTATTTCAATGCTTCTTTGCTTTAATACGACCAGCATGGCTTCTATATTATACAGTGTTCATTCCACTTTATTTTTGTTCAGTAAGTAAAACGGTGGGCGTTGTGGTTGCCTCTTTACCTTTTGAGCCACTTCACAGTTCTCTGAATTGAAATAGTGAAGTAACATGCCACACTCGGACTCTCGAGAACGATAACCCAAAGATGACTGGCATACCTAGAAACCTTTCGTTCTATTCCTATTATTCACTTGACAGTAATGACCGCTCGAAAGTGACTAAACAGTCACTGCTCTGAAATGCTACCATTATGAAGTTAAGTTACGAGCAAAAGTATAATTTGAGGTGAACTTGGATCGCAATCACCCATACCAGATGAGCGAGTGTTACCCGCTACGCCATCGAGGCCTTTGCACTCTCACCGTTTCTGAATGGAAAAAGATTAGGCTCCAAATAAACGTTAAAAATTGCATTTCCGATTGTGGTTTCAGCTTAATTTTTCATTACATTTTTTCAGACTTAGCAAACTCACCTCAAACTTCCTCTTATTAAATGTCTCCGATCAAAAAAGTTGGGGGCTATCATCGTGATGGAATTTCTGAGAAATCACTAAAAGATAACTCTTCTTCATCTAGCTGATGATAACAAGAAAAATCAACTTGACTTGCAATCGACGACATTCATCAGTTGCACAAATCCGTTAGCACTCAACCAAGCCTGCATGCAAGTTTATGAAATAATAGAAACCTTTGTTACATAACTATTTACAACTCGGCGAAAGCCTTGCATTTTATCTTCCTTTCTTAAGGTAATGTTGGACAGCCGTCAAACAGCTCAGCCCTGCCTTATATGCTTAGACTTCAGCTAGCTAAGATATTCAGAGTGGTCATTTCGCCCACTTCGACATCGCTGATCATACAAGGCTTTTGATGTGTTACTAGAGAAAGTCTGAAAGAAAGAAAGTATAATCGTCACTGGCAATGACTTCTCCTAAGCATATAAATTGCAACTCTTTCGACTAGTACCAAAAAAGCAGCCAGCGCAAAATATTCTCGAAATCACTCAAGTGAATTATGCTTCTGAGATGTCGCGCGTCTTTGATGTAAATCTGTGCTTAACGTTTCCGAGATTATTCAAAGGCAAGCCTGTCAGTGACCTTTTTCATAAAGCACAACATAGTGACTTAGATAACTCGTAGGACAAAGATTTCGAGTAGCTCAAGAGCTCTACTCTCTCTAAACCTCGGCATGAGTAAACAAATATAAAACTCTTCATTATTATTCGAGCCAACATGTCATGTGGTATGGTGATGGGCCCATTGTGTAACCCTATTTCTTCACCAACTATCTTTTCATCAATACCTGTCTCTTTATGTAATTTGCAACAGTATTAAACAGTATTGGCTGAAGGTTCGAAGATCTCCCTCCCTTCAGACTCAGGAGGGTCAAATTGACTCGAGGTTCCTCAGTCGAACACCCAAAGGCACACTTTCGAAGAAGTGAATGTTGAGTGGCAACGAACGAACAAGAAATTTGCAGATATGCAAAAGTATTGAACGCCTCTTCGTAGAAACCACCATAAATGATTCTTAAAAGTCAAGTATATTGGCCAGAATCTGAGTCAATTTGACATTCCTGAGCTTGCTGGAAGGGAGACCTTTGAACTTACAGCTAATATGCATGCAAGCGCTGAACGAGGACTAACATTCCCATGGGAAGCAGTGGACGACTAGGTCTACGATCTAGTGATGGGCGGCGACAAAGCTTGCACGCGATCACATTGAAGTCATTTTGAGCCTTAGAGCTTGAATGAAAAGAAAGTCCCGTTCATCATCCCGTTCTATTCAAATGAGATTAGTACAGCTATAAAACGATGTTTGAAAAGAGTGGGTTTAGAGCAATCGGTGGCCATTATAGAAATACCACCGAATACTCTAAACGCCAATAAGTTCGAAACCGCTTATATGACCGTCTCTGCATAACGAAAGATTGTAAGATATGTCCTAACGGCAGAGGCGGTGATTGCATTAGCGTAGGTACAGTCTACCTAAGCTCTTGCAAAGCGTGTAGTGATAAATATATAGGCGAAACGGGTAGGCCGCTCTATGCACGCATAGAAGAACACCTAGCTGACAAGCGTCTTAATAGACGAAACACCCCGCTAGGGACGCATAGAGCACAGAAGCACGACGGAGTTGATTTTGAAATCGATGTCACCATCCTTGCGCAGGAGCAAAAAACATCAGCGCGAAAGATCTTGGAAGCATTTTGGATTAATACGATACGACCAATCCAACCATAAACCGCAGGGAGGAATGCCTTGTAAACACTCGTGATATGAGCCAGTATATAAGACTGTTGTTTTGATGGGTAGGGTGCATTACGAGCCTATGTGTCTCTCTTTCCGGTGATCCCCACTTGGATCATTCAGTGGAACACATATAAAAAGCGGTGAGTATGTTGAGTGTTGATTGTTGCTTGATGCGACTGAAATCTAGGTCTGGTGATTTTCTCTAAAGAAGTAATGGAGGTGTTTGACTGATTGTATTGCAAACATTTTGACCTTTCCAGGCTCTGAAGAAGGCGAACTGCCGAAACGTCAGCTATCGAATAAAGTTCAATGTAACACCTCGTGTTCTGCTCAAAGAAGAAAATCAAGAATCATTTCTAAGATCATCAAAAAGGCAATCGCCGGCTACTGTGCATAGCAGAGAGTGCTTTACGCATGGTGAGGATCCTTGCTTGACCTGAAGTAAAACGAATAAGATTGACGCAACTATTAGACTTCGCACTTCAAAGTCTTTCTCTTATTTTTCAACAGAATCATTTCTTCGATTCAAATCACACAAAGCTGTGGAGCTTTTTGATTACGACGGAGTCATGACAAAATATAGAATTACGCTTGGGATATAATGTATTTGTTTGATTTACTTTTAGCTAGTTTAAAGCAACGAAGAGATTGTGAACACTAAAACGCTCTTTTAGTCATTGATCGAGCACGAGTGTAATTGTGTAAATGAAGTGTTTATGCCCACTTTCCGGTAATCTTGTAATTCTATCTACACGGCACATCCCTACCAAACTAAAGAGAACAGCAAGTTCTACACTACATTCTTCATATTCACCGCTTATGCTCTATGCGACTCCACATGGATTGACCCCTAGGGGACGGCTATAGAAATTGATGAGCACAGCATAGATTGAGCAGCGGTGGTGGGCGATTTGTGTTGTCCGACTAGGTATTTTTCTTTGTCTTGTTGATTTTTTTCTGTTTATCATGCTATTTTAATACAATAGAACTTCCTCTACCCGCCTCAATGCTTTTGGAGCATTTATAGCTTTATGTATTGAGCAAAGCCCTAGTTTACTACGGAATTGCACTTTTTCTGGCATTCAATCAAATGTTTTAAGTTATACAAAGGATATCACGTCATAAATCTTAAAGTACTGAGCCACACAACAATCTTCGGAGCCATCCAATAGGCGCACCAGCTGAGAGTCATAATGGATCTCATCGTAGTGCTTACAGCAAGGATAAACGGATATATAGAAGGATAAAGCTTTCGACGTTGATCAATCCTGAAGGATGCGTCACGCAATTGTCTTGGATTTATAACTTCGCTTGAGGTGATTGAATGCATATCTGGCTTTTACGTCAGTGCTGCTTATCCTCCTAGACAAGTCTGAGACTTCTGTGGTATCAGTCTATCAACTCCGGAGAAATGGATGGCTTGGCGAGCCATGAGAGCGGGATCGAACCACCGGCCTCGTGTGCGACGCAAAGCACCTCTAATCACTGCGCCACATGCACTCTAAATGTATATATATATAACATCAAAGAATTCATAGGCTAACATGGTATTCTATATTTCTACATAGATTCCGACTCGTATATTAATAGCCCATATTACTGAGTGTTATCCATGAGCTAGTTTCGTATTCGGTATTCGTATTCTATGTATATTGTAAGTTGGTTGTCCTAAATGCAATTCGATTGATCTCCCTCAAGCTCTAAGAGCTCAAAATGACTTCAATGTGATCGCGTGCAAGCTTTGTTGCCGCCCATCACTAGATCGTAGACCTAGTCGTCCACTGCTTCCCATGGGAATGTTAGTCCTCGTTCAGCGCTTGCATGCATATTAGCTGTAAGTTCAAAGGTCTCCCTTCCAGCAAGCTCAGGAATGTCAAATTGACTCAGATTCTGGCAATATACTTGACTTTTAAGAATCATTTATGGTGGTTTCTACGAAGAGGCGTTCAATACTTTTGCATATCTGCAAATTTCTTGTTTGTTCGTTGCCACTCAACATTCACTTCTTCGAAAGTGTGCCTTTGGGTGTTCGACTGAGGAAACTCGAGTCAATTTGACCCTCCTGAGTCTGAAGGGAGGGAGATCTTCGAACCTTCAGCCAATACTGTTTAATACTGTTGCAAATTACATAAAGAGACAGGTATTGATGAAAAGATAGTTGGTGAAGAAATAGGGTTACACAATGGGCCCATCACCATACCACATGACATGTTGGCTCGAATAATAATGAAGAGTTTTATATTTGTTTACTCATGCCGAGGTTTAGAGAGAGTAGAGCTCTTGAGCTACTCGAAATCTTTGTCCTACGAGTTATCTAAGTCACTATGTTGTGCTTTATGAAAAAGGTCACTGACAGGCTTGCCTTTGAATAATCTCGGAAACGTTAAGCACAGATTTACATCAAAGACGCGCGACATCTCAGAAGCATAATTCACTTGAGTGATTTCGAGAATATTTTGCGCTGGCTGCTTTTTTGGTACTAGTCGAAAGAGTTGCAATTTATATGCTTAGGAGAAGTCATTGCCAGTGACGATTATACTTTCTTTCTTTCAGACTTTCTCTAGTAACACATCAAAAGCCTTGTATGATCAGCGATGTCGAAGTGGGCGAAATTACCACTCTGAATATCTTAGCTAGCTGAAGTCTAAGCATATAAGGCAGGGCTGAGCTGTTTGACGGCTGTCCAACATTACCTTAAGAAAGGAAGATAAAATGCAAGGCTTTCGCCGAGTTGTAAATAGTTATGTAACAAAGGTTTCTATTATTTCATAAACTTGCATGCAGGCTTGGTTGAGTGCTAACGGATTTGTGCAACTGATGAATGTCGTCGATTGCAAGTCAAGTTGATTATTCTTGTTATCATCAGCTAGATGAAGAAGAGTTATCTTTTAGTGATTTCTCAGAAATTCCATCACGATGATAGCCCCCAACTTTTTTGATCGGAGACATTTAATAAGAGGAAGTTTGAGGTGAGTTTGCTAAGTCTGAAAAAATGTAATGAAAAATTAAGCTGAAACCACAATCGGAAATGCAATTTTTAACGTTTATTTGGAGCCTAATCTTTTTCCATTCAGAAACGGTGAGAGTGCAAAGGCCTCGATGGCGTAGCGGGTAACACTCGCTCATCTGGTATGGGTGATTGCGATCCAAGTTCACCTCAAATTATACTTTTGCTCGTAACTTAACTTCATAATGGTAGCATTTCAGAGCAGTGACTGTTTAGTCACTTTCGAGCGGTCATTACTGTCAAGTGAATAATAGGAATAGAACGAAAGGTTTCTAGGTATGCCAGTCATCTTTGGGTTATCGTTCTCGAGAGTCCGAGTGTGGCATGTTACTTCACTATTTCAATTCAGAGAACTGTGAAGTGGCTCAAAAGGTAAAGAGGCAACCACAACGCCCACCGTTTTACTTACTGAACAAAAATAAAGTGGAATGAACACTGTATAATATAGAAGCCATGCTGGTCGTATTAAAGCAAAGAAGCATTGAAATAAAGAGAACAATGAATTTAGCCTCCCGAAATTTTGTAGTTCATTCAAATATTATGATTCGAATTCTGAAAAGAATAATCGAACGATGAACAATACTCATTGTAATAACACTCTTTAGAACAGCTATTTAATCTACGGTAATCACTCAAAAGCACATATAATCAGGATAAAATTTCATGCGTACTGTTTTCGTTCTTCATTCTCGCTTTTGAAGCTCTATTCCTATATATTCAGTTCTAGGATGAACGTTAAACTCTTCGTTTTCCTGACCGTCTGTATTGGAGCGAAATCGTTCAGCAGTATTGGATCTGCAAATGGACCATCTGCCAAAGACGACAATTATGAAAAAGAACTAAACGAGGGATATGAGCTGCTTAAAGGCGTAAGAAATCTGGAAAAAACCCATGAACAAAAATTTAATACGGAGTTATCATCTTGGCTTTCAAATGTTCCTTTTTTTCAGGTGCCTCATGCCAAGGACACAAAGTGGCTTCTCCAACAACTGCATGAAATGGAACCAGAAATCCAGCAAGAACTTACTCTATCTCCAGAGCGGGAAGCTGAATTACAAGAAGAGATGAAAGTGAACAAACGGTCATAGATGAAGCAGTGACTAAATCATAAACTCAAATTTTAGAATTACGTTGGAACCGAAAAGGATCACAGTCCGTTGATGGGTGAAACAATCCAAGAAATCAATGAGGCCACCAAAGTTGATAGAGCTTTGTTTCAAGGAGACATACTCCTTACTAGGTTAGTCATGCCAAAAAAATGTTTGCTTAAATGAGACTTTATATCTTACGCTCTTCTACCCCCTTTTAGAGAGCAAGCTCAGGAGGTCATCGAAGACGTTTGGGAAAACGAAGCCACTCGCAAAAAACGGCAAGCATATCGTGACCGTAGATATCCATATAGTTTGTGGTCGGATGGAGTGTCTTACTCGTTTCACTCGAACGCAAGTTTGTTCATTTTTTTATGTGCTCCTGAAATAACATCGCTGCTACTACGTTATCTTAGCAAGGATAAATTGTAGTTACGCATTGTGATCAGTCTGATCTCTAGGAAAATCTTTTGTCTTAAGGCACATGGATATATTGCTGTGGTTAATGTCCTTAAAATGTCAGTCTTTAGAGCCATCTATCTACAAAACTCCATTATAGAGCGTATTTTACTTATTAGTAGAAGTAGTTTCGCCTGGCTATAACTATATTAGCTATAACAGTAGCCATCTAGGGATTTCTTGAACCTGTGGAACAAAAACAAATAGCCTTCACTACATTTTAGCAGTGTTAGACACTTAGGGAAGGTCGGAATATGGAGCATAAGTTAATTGACTGGCTTACAGAATCACTCTTCGAAGTTTCCCTTTTTTGGCCTAACATCTTCTTTCCCTTCGATAAAAAAAAGCGAAGCGAGCAGTAGAGCTGTGACCTCAAGAAACCATCTCTCTTTACCTTTACTAGTTACAGACTAATAAATAGGCAGCGATTTCGCTGCACATATGGACTGCATAAAAGGTCAGGCAGCATTGATTGTTCAGGTTTGCCGTGGGTCATAACGGCAAGAATGTGTTAAAGGCGTGTATCAAGTCCCCTTTAGTCTCTAAAATTTTACCGATCACAAATACTTGAAGAAAATTTTGCTTTAGTGTATAACTTTGAGATTCGATGTTTTTTCCTGTCGTGAAAGTATATTTGATTTGAAAACCACAGCTATAACCTTTTCATGTCATTTCCACTCCTTATATCCACTACTGCTAGCAGTAAACGCTCATTTGCACATTTCCCATCATCACCGTCATTCACGAAGGCCCGGAATGTGATACGAGCAGATATTTGAGGATGTTTTCTTTCTCGAAATTCTAGTGAATTCTGATGAGAAAATCCACTATGGATTTAGCCGTTCTATAATGTTTTGTGTGGAAGAAACAAGTATACATTGTTAGAACAACGTAGACAGGACTTCTCTTTGCATTGGTTTCATATAACACCTTCTCTCCTTTTATACCAGAGGATTATTTCTCACATTACCTGTTCTTCGCAGCATCTACTTTGCAGCGCTCGGCAACTCACTCGGTTCATTTCATCTTAGCTATCAACCACAGAGGTCTTCAGAGTATTCACTTGTGTTTTTGGCTACTGATTGAGGTTTTTTTCAATATGGCAAATAATCATTTTGAGCCACGCATGTCATGTGGTCTGTTATGAGGGCTGACTTATAGAGCCCAATAAACGTGTTTCGACCGTGACGGTCTCATCAGTCGGGCGGTACCCTTCTCGTCTTTTGACAATCCTCTCGGGGCGCTCAGTCTCCTATAATAAGAGTTTGCGACGACGAACATTTTGCACTATGTGTCCGGTGAAATTATCATCGAACACACAGTGTTGTACACTCAGTTGCTCTTGGCTGGTATCGTTATCATATCATACCTTTTTCTCGCTTTTTTTCGTCGTAAATTTGTTGGAGTTCGGGACTCTCTGGCGAAAAATTCACAGTATACAAGGTTAATAACAGTTTAAGCCTTGATCATGGTGAGGAAGAACTGACGTATGATGTGCTTGTTTTCTTAAATATAAAGCAACAATACCATCTCGTTTCCAAATCGCAAGTAGTTTTCTTGATTTATTTCGTTATCATTCCCTTTAAATCCTTCATTTGAATTGTGGCTGGTATATGCTTGCCCACAATACAAGACTCCATTAAATGGTGAGAACTGTGTGTTTGGACAGCCAACGGGTTTTTGTTCACATTAAGCAGGTGTTAGATCACCTGCTTCACCTGCCTTCCCACGTATTCTCGAGAGACTGGAGTGGGTGCCAGTAAACTTTCTATTTCTCCCTGACGTGTGTATAAGCGGCCAAATCGACTCTCGCTGTAAAGAATAGTCGAGCACTACTTCTTTTATCTAAGGTATTGGTAAAAAAAACTCCAACTCCGTTACTTGTTGAATGGACCAATAATACAAAGTCGATAAGTAAAGATTGGTTTGACTAACGTCCAGACGTCTTTTTGCAGTCTGCATCTTCTTTGTCAATCGAATCGATTCTTCTTCAGTGGGTACCGACCGCTCAAACGGAGAATCTTACTCGGCGGTGCTCTTATGATCAGGACGGTTGTTGATGAAACTGATTGTCCCCGATCATATTTTATTTCTCACTGGTCAATCGATCCTGAGTAGTGTATGATGGCTAGCACAAAGAGTAATAATAAATTAAGAACCGACTTTCCTCTAACTTTGGTTTTACCAAGTCGTATACTCCTGATTGACCGTTGCTATTCTCGATTGAGCGTGGAGCACGAAGTTGTTAGGAATAAATAATTTCGGCTAAAGTATCGACGTTCTTAAAAGAGCTCTGATTGTGAGCTTGTCGTTTTCCTGCGTTACGTTTCAAATCCCTAGAAAACCAGTCAATAATGGCACCCGCCTTTTGTTTGTGGTCAATACGTATTATGTGTCTCGTCTACCTATATTTGACAAAATAGAGGAAAGAATGACGTCCCTAATAATGGTTTGTTGATATGGGTTGAAACTCCGGTCTTTTTTTTTTGCTTGTGAATGACATACTCCTAACACTGGTTTTCAAATGCGCGATCGACAGCTTATAGTGATTTTTTATGCTGTCTACGTAGATACCACATTTCTAACGCATATATTAAAACAGGAATATTCCTCGACTGGAATGGATGGGACGGAGGAGTCTTTCATTATTATCTACACAAAGTTTTTGATATCTTGAAAAGTTCCTAAGTTTCTCGCTTCGTCTTGCTCAACTCAGGTGTAAGCTCATTCATCATATAGACTTTACGGCTCAAAAAGGCGTATCCTCAACTCGATGTTGTTGATAACGACATCATCCTAAGGACGCAACTGAACACCCCAATCTACATGGATTTGGGATATGAATTTGACTCCGACAACTTCCTTTCGCCATACAAAAAGTGGAAATACGTGAAGCGACGGTCTCATCCCATAATGAGTTGCTCCATTTCTTTGTGGTACTTGCCAGTGGAGAACCCTTACGTTCACCGTCGGGAGTGGGGCTTCTGGAATCGCGAGATAAAGTGGTGGTTGCGACTGTTATAATAAACAATCTTTCACTGTGCTCGTCTAATTCTGATCTAAAGGTCTTAATATGCACTTTTCAGGTATTCCCCTGAATCCAGAGTTAGCGAAAGGATTTGAATATAAATTTCAAAAAGTTCATGATCTTTTCTGTCGAGCCAGAAGAGTTGGACATGCCAACAAAATCCGAAAAAATTTCGTGCATAAAATGGAAGATGCATATAATACGAGTGATATATGAACGACTTTAGAAAAGCATACGAAAATTTCGAAGCGAGAATCACCAGAATCACGTGATTATCCAATGGAATTATGCCAGAAGATAGGTATAGCCCCATGAGAAGTTTCATTAGAAGTTAGGCGTCATCGCGCAAGCGTTGAGGTAGCGAGTGCATCGCTGTGGTTAAAGTCACTCTACCATGAACACAGTCTTTGCTTAGCTTTCGCGCCTTGGTTGGGCTATGCCATTCATGATCCAAGAATTGGTAAAGGATTTGATGAGGAAGATAAAAGCGCTAACTTTATGAAATAGTTTTTTCCCGGGCGTCTTTTGTTGGGGATATTGTGTTTAAAAATTTCCACACACCTATTTCGTAGACAAATTGTGCAGAAAACTTCCAGATAATCGATCATTGCAAACACATCACCTTCTCCTTTTTTCAGTGTAAAAGGTTCAAAGACAAGTAAAATTGATTTCACCTTTATCTACAGGCAGCGCATCGATGAGGGTTTTCAGAAAAGCAGCTAAAATTTGGCAGGAGGAAACATGCATTAATTTCTCGGAAGACAGCAGAGGTATCAAAATAAAAATTCTAGGCTTCTTTAAGTGTGTACTTTTGAACGCTCACGATTCATTTTTAGCTCGAGATAGGATTGTTGTTTTCTATGGTCCTGGATGTTACTCTATGATTGGAAGAGTGGGAGGAGTGCAGGTTATCTCCTTAGGAAGAGGATGTGAATGGGTACGAGGGTTTCTTGGCATTTTAGCACTTTCGTAATTTTTTTGTAGGAAATATCAAGAAACTGACATTGGTACCGTGTCACGTTACAATTACATAATGTGCAGGTTGGACTTGCTGCACACGAAATTGGCCACGCGTTGGGTTTTTACCACACTCAGTCGAGACACGATCGTGACGATTTCATTACACTTGATTTTCAGAACTTTAAGGTGAGTTTTAAACGCACAAGATATGCACAGATGAGATGATGTTATTCCAGCCTCAATGGATTTCTCAATTCACAAAACAAACTGAGCACACGAACTACAACTATAATTTGACTTACGACTATGGAAGTGTCATGCATTACGGAGCGACAGGGTTTGTTAAGTACTCAATGCTTTTGGTGAAAAAATAAATAAAAAATCTTTTGACTGTAGTGTCTCTCTTAACGGTCAACCCGCTGTGATCCCGCGTGATATCAAATATGTGCCAGCGCTCGGATCACACATGATATCGTTCTATGAAAAACTCATGATGAACCTTCACTATAAATGCTTAGGTAGGAGTACTTCCACTTGCGCTTTCCATTTCCTGCTGTATTTATAATTCTTCAGTGAGAATACTTTTTTAGATATATGCCGTAGGGAATCCTCAGCAAAGTGCAAAAATGGCGGATTTCCTCACCCAAGAGACTGTTCTAAATGCATTTGTCCTAGCGGCTATGGAGGAAGACTTTGTGATGAGAGGGTAAAGTAATTAGACATCATGCGACTTTCGGAAATCATTCTAATATAATAATTTAGCCAAGTGGATGCGGTAAAACGTTAACAGCAACTTCCTCTTATCAAACGCTTGAGGATTCAGTGGGTGAGAAAAATGCGCGTTATGCAAAAGACGAGTTTGAGATGTGCCATTACTGGATCCAGGTTTGCGCATTTACTCTGAGCACTTGTGAAATTAGTGATTTCAAGACAATTATTCTCTAAGGGACCACCTGGTTCAACGATTGAAGTGGTACTTGATTCCTTCCCGAGAGGCGTGGCTGTCGATGGCTGCCATTTTGCAGGAGTTGAAATCAAAACAGGAAGCGATATACGTCACTCTGGTTACAGGTGAGGAATTACCGTAGTAAATGTTGACCACTCTTCTGTGGTGATTATAGTCCATACAATTCAGATTTTGTTCTCCAAATTACGCTGGGACGAGTTTGGTCTCTACACACCACATTGTGCCTATAATTACTTACAGCAGGGCAATTGAAATTAAGACTGTTTTCCGTTATCGACTTGGTAATATCCAGCCCACTGGCGAAACTATGTACGCTGATTCTGCGGAAACTTAGCACAAAGTATTACAGCTTCCCTGGTTCGGGATCAACTGATACGACGACTCCCGATGCAACTTCTGAACCAACAGAAAGGCCAACTTCTCAACCAACAAAGAAGTCTCCTCGGCCACCAAAGAAAACTCCTCGACCAACAGCGAATCCAAGTACTTCCAACCCACGTTGCAGAGACATTGACATGTAAGTAGGATATATACACAATTTAGGTGTTGTCTCTAGACATTCAAACATCTATCTAGATGTCCTGCACTGGCAAAATGGGACTTCTGTAATACTGACGAGTACGACGGCGAGATGAAGAAAGTGATATGTCCACGATCATGCGGATTCTGCTAGTGTACGCTAATTTATCTGGTATAAATAATTTCGCACACTAATATTTTAGCATGCACATACACATCACAAACATATACATATACACATACACATACACCATACACATACGCATACACCATACACACATACACATACACATACACAAACCATACCCACATACCACACACACACACACACACTCACACACAAACCTTACGTTTCTGTCCAAGTCTGATGTATCAAAGAAATCGCTGTCTGTGGCAGAAATTGTAGAAAGTTCCACCAATTTTTTTACTGTTTTTGTTACATGTATTTTATACGCATTCGAAGGTACTCACAGGTGAGTGTCTCAATGAGCAAACCTCAGTCAGTACTGAACTTAGTAATTGAACTGAAAACTGACCTATTCCAATAACGGCTTCTTACTCGAGCAGAGTAAAAATTAAATTTCTTGATAAAATCTTGATTACGCCTGATTCCAGTTAGGAACAAGGTCTTTAAAAATTGCTATCTTTTTTCTACCTATTCTGATGTAGTAGAGCGTATCGTCTTCTATAAGCAAGCAAAAATAACACCTATCAAAACTTATAATTACTGAAAGCTTGAAGCAAGGTTTACTATGCCATGATGTAACTAGATTAATAAATATCACATCATATGTTCACAGTAGGCAGTTATCGCACATTTCTTGTCGGCTTGGGTGTATATATGGCTGTGGATCGATCGCGCAATGCGACTCACATGTGGCGTGCGATTCTGGTTATTTACTTACGTTTTTCTAGGGTTTGGAATGAACTGTAGATTGACGCTGACTCTGATATTCCAAAATTTTTGAACTTTGTATACGCTTTTCGTTCATAAGCTTGGGATGCTTACACTCAGAAATACTAGCGAGATTATTAAGCAGTGTAAAATGAAAATAAAAAGCCTTAGCTCGCACGAGAGAATAAATTTTCCCTACAGTTGCGCCACAAAAATCTAGGAATATTCATGGAACGGAGAAGTAATTCTTCAGGTAAATACAGAAAATTGCGCGACAATGCACGCTGTGTGTAAAACAAAATTTTGTACTCATTAGTGCAGCGCCATAAGAAAATATTCTCGAAAAGTGCATTTTTAGTTCTTGAGTTCTTATTTCGCACTCAGGATGAGATT
>JAHQIW010005898.1:0-45537 GCA_019055375.1 Parelaphostrongylus tenuis | reverse complement strand
TCAAAAAATGATTACCAGGAATATTGAAACGTGAGCGCGGTCCTAAGAAAACACTCGAGATAATGATATATATAAAAAAGACTTGTTCATCTGTATTTTACTATTCTTACAGTGAAAATTAACTGAACGATAGAGCCATATTTGTAGACTCAATACATAGCTTTTCTGACCACACTGTACTCAATGCACAGACCGTGTAAACACAGATGATATGTCAGGTGGTGGTCGTAAAAATCTATCTTATTCAAATGTATGCCCACAAATAAAGAGTGATGCTTAAGACTTTCGCGCCAGGAGGGGCCAGAACCCGCACCTCAGTCTTTCCGGGAGCGCGTGCTCGATCCTTACCAATTATAATAACACAACTTTATGATAGCAATTAGATACACGACAACGAGAATGTGTGAAGAGAGCAATAATGCCTTGATAACTTTTTAAGGCGAGGTGGTCCGGTTAAAGTCACATGACCGTTCGGATAATGCCCGGCGATCGAACTGACTATTTAGGTTGGTGGCAGCCGGGTGGTGCCCTCGCCACTTGCATCATTTCCTAAAGTCTTCGATCCTCTGCGATACCATTTGCTCTCCAAGGTCATGGACTATCTGCGCTACCTAAATTATCATGTTATTCCGAAAAAGATAGCAAAGCTCCGTTGAGAA
This sequence comes from Parelaphostrongylus tenuis, assembly GCA_019055375.1. NCBI lineage: Eukaryota > Metazoa > Nematoda > Chromadorea > Rhabditida > Metastrongylidae > Parelaphostrongylus > Parelaphostrongylus tenuis. The sequence continues at coordinate 44,878 of JAHQIW010005898.1, read as the reverse complement.
GTTTGGTATACCACTCTTTCTACGCTACATCGCATCTATCTGTCAGCCGTCAACCGTCAACGGCCTGACCTGGGCTAGTCGGTCTCGATAATGAATCCGGTCACACATTGACAGATATTGGGCATTAGGGATCAAATGAAATTCTCTTTACTCAACCTCTCTAGCAGTGGTATGATGTTACAAATGTAAATCCATTGATGTAGTGTGATGCGCAAAACTTTCGCTCCAGGAGAGACTAAAACGCGCATCTCACTTTTTCTAGGAGCGCTTACTCAATCCGTTTTCACTACTGACGTCCGTTTTGCACATTCACCTGAAACTTTTCAGAAAATAGTTTTTTGAAAGAGATAATTATGGGGTGAGAAGCTGTTAATGGCGAAGAAACACACAAATTTTTATTTTTTAACGCTGAAAATTATGACTTAAGCAAGTAAGACTTTCGTTACAACAAGTGGACACCGTCCCAGGTTGGATCGGTTCTTTTCGCTTATGGAAGGACAATATGAATATTCAACCTCAATCGGTAGACAAGAATTTTTCACGGAAGTATTAGTAGTCACACGAAAGCTTGAATCTCTGGGTAGAACTGTGCGTGGCTGCCTTTCAAACATACCTTTTATAACGGGAACACCCAAAATAAAATTATGTTTTCATACATGGCATATTTCTCGTCGGACGGAGCTTTTTCTTAGACTATAAGGTAATCATTCGATAGCATAATCTTTCAGTGATTTCAACGCTGCGCTTCTTTTCTGAAAAAAACGGTTTTCCTGCAGTGCGGCAGCGGAAACTAGATTAAACTCATTTGTACGAGCAAGTGTTCTTTGGCAAATTCACAAGCCGTTGGGTGAGGCGTTGGATGGACTGACGCGATAATTCATCGATTTCCGCTCGGTATGAAAAGCGATCTTTGTATTTTAATTGGAAAATTTTTTCCACTTTGAATGAGAAAATGCACATAAAGCAAATGGCTCTGCTACAAAAAGACTCTTAATTGAATTTTCGCTATGAATACTGATAGATAAGTTGCCATTATGATCACTTTGATGGAATTAAGAGGCCAGAACGTCCTGATTGATTCCGGTAGTGATTCGAAGACATTCGGATACTAGGGAAACTTTCTACACTTTCGTATGCTCACAAATTGATCAAACATAGCATCAGCATACCTAGCCGCCTCACACAGCGGCTCATAATTGGCCAAAAATCACTTGCTCGCGCATGCGAATTTAATTTTATTTTTCTTACTGCCCTTCAGAGAAACATTTTTTCAGAAAATAAGCGCGGCATTGCACTGAAACTGACGCTATCGAATGATTACAAATAGTCTGAAGAAGCGCCATGTGCGACGAGATATGCTCGTGAGATACATAACTTTATTTTAGATTATACACCGTTATATAAGGGTCTTTTCGAAAGCCAGCCATGTACCATTAAGCTCTCAACTGATTGCTGACACTTTTATGAAAACTTCTTGTCCACTGGGAAGGGTCGCTTCATATTTTGTCCCCTTATAATCAGTAGTTTGCCGAGACTGAAGGAGTGTCGGGTCTCAAAGTATTAGGTTCACTCATAAATTTCGGTTTGTAGGGTAAAAAACACACAAATGTATTATCCGACGTAATTGTACTTTCTTAACAACGCTTCAAAATAAACGTCCATTATGAACACATTTCCTCCATTTCTCAAAAAAAAAAAGAATACCGCGCCCATAAAACTCGTCATTCGTGTATTCGAAAATAGTTGTCAATTCTCAACACAAATGACTGATGTCTCGTAACTTTTTTTTTGCTCAGCAACAGAAAGAAGTGATAATCAGGCGGAGATAAATCAGGGCTGTACGATGAATGGTTCCAGTAACTCCCAACCCAGTCCAGTCAACTTCCTCTTTGTCAATTTAGCGACATGCACTCAGGCAGGGCGGCAGGATGAGATTGCGGCGACGTCGAAGTGAGAGGGCCCTATTGCAACGGTCCAGGTGCTCATAGTAGCGGTTGCCGATGACCGCCCGTTGTTAGAAGTTTGTTGTGCTGTTTAATGTTACTGATGTTAATCAGAATCTATTTTATTTAATCCTGTATTGCCGTGATATGATGTTTCAATAAACCCAATAATGTAGAGTGGCGTGCAAAACCTTTGGGTCAGCCGGAATTTGAATCCAGATCTCACTTTCAGGGAGCGTGTACTGAATCATTGCATCACCGACGCTCGCTTTTGTACAGCACTCTTTCTACGCTCTTTCTACTAACAGATGGTAATGTTATTAATAGTGTTGTTGAGCAGTTAATTATTTATGATCAATAAACTTGGCGTTCATAGCTTGATGCCAGAACCTTGATGAAATCTACCGAAATTTTGTGAAATATCCTGTCTCTCGACTTCATGATAGTACGCCATAACGCGGCTACTTTAGGAGTCGAATGACCATCGATTTGTCAAATACTCAACGGCATTGTGATATGAACGAAAGAATCTCAAAGTGAAGACGTTTTCAGGCAGGTTGGAAAAACATCTTCCTCTGAAAAAGGCGATGACGTCGAAACGCTACCGGGATAACCTGTTTCCATAAACTACCGGAATTATTCGATCAATGCTGGGCATTAATCGATGGTAGGTCCTGTGAATTTTCCTAAAAAATAGCAGGAACATACTGACCTATCGAGAATGTTCTCTCTTTGGAGTCTCATTTAGACAAACGATCCAATTTCATTGTCGCTGCATGAATCATCAAGCAGTACCGAGCTTCACTGATTTAAAGAGATCTCAAGAAGTATGCGAACTTTAGAAGACAACCACCGTAATCGGACATCGAGTTGAGACTATTGTGTGAATCTCTTCAATGCAAGCATGATAAAATGTATATTCACTTGAAAAATTGTCAGAACATTTACTAATACTTCGAAATTATAGTATTTTCACTGCTTTTTCGCAGTGTTATTACGTTACTTATATAACTAAGAGAATTGAGTGGTGAACAAAAACACGGCCTCAGGCGGGAATCGAACCCACGTTTCATTCACCATTCAATCAATCAATCAATCGTTTCATCCTGACCACTCATTCTTCAACATCTCAATGTTAGCTATCAGCCACCAACCTTCAACAGGTTTGGTCGGGTATGCGATTTCGCTTCATAAACCCAGTTGAGCTGATAGCTATTCTATTCTTTCTTTGATATGAAACGTGGGTTCGATTCCCGCCTGAGGCTGTGTTTTTGTTCACCACTCAATTCTCTTAGTTGTCAGAACATTGTTTTTGTCCTCCATATTTTGAGGATCACTAATGGAAAAGAACTGTGAGCGGGCCAATTTGATCTAATTCTGTCAGGTCAAGTGCTAAAGTAACTTTAAGCAGTAATAATTTGGAATTTAATAAATAAATCGCATGAATAAATCAGATAGGACCTAATGAAAAGATAATCACTGATAACTAAAACCCTAACTTGAAGTAGAATTAATGACAAGCCAAAAGTTCAAGACTACACTGGTTGGGATGCATGACTTTTTCCGGCGATGTTCGCACTTTACTAGAAGTGAGTCCAAGTATTTCACCATCCCAATCGATTATCAAGGTATTCTTGCGTACGGTCACATGTAGTTTTGCATGAACTTCGAATCAAATCCATAAGGAGGCTAAGATTCAAGAACTTGATGTGTTGATATAAATCGCGGATATTTGAGAACGGAGCCTTGAAAATTTTCCACAACTACCGCGCTAAAAGATTTCGTTTTGACCCACCGAAGTACAGAAGAGACGTGAATTGCGAAGTATAAGAGGGTTGAAATGGATAAAATTATCAGGCTATCCGTTAGTGATAAGGGCGGGGAGTTTGTGGTAATTCCTCGGCAGTTAGATGTTGATGGGTGTATGGTGCAGTGCCTAGAGGTGCTCTGCGACACTCATGACCAAACAACCTGGTTGATCGCTTGATCCTGCGCTCAAGGTGCATCATCCGTCCGTGGTAGAAGCTGGTGTTAGACATGTCTGGCAGGATAACAGCACCGAACCCACATATCAGTATGCCTCGCAAAGCCAAGTAACAAATAGATTTTGGTTCTTTACCCCCCCCCCCTCCCGCCCCTCTCGTAACTCACATGCACTGCTATGGTCAGACATGCATTCAACTACCTCAAGCGAAGTTAAAAATTGAGGTCATTGAGTGGATCTCTCAGGGATTGATTAGCTCTGTGAGCTTAATCCTATACTTCAAGAACCGTTTTCTGAAGAGGTTTTTCAAAGTCAACGCCGCAGACTGAAGCATGATTGGGGCAAAGTGGTGAAAGCAGCCGAATTGGGACCATTCATCATTTTTCATTTGCATACATTTATCGATATATCCAATCTCAAACCTACTTTGAAAGCCCCATAAGTTGATAACCACTGATGATCATACATTTAACAATCCAATGGTATTGAGGGTAAACCCATACCCAGCTGCGCAGACCTGCCTACGAATAGAATAGCATGGTTTCTTGCCATGCTGATATCCCAGTTGTCAAGGTACGTTCCAGCGCAATCTTACTGACACTCGATGCTGAACGCCTGCTTAATGCGTATCACAACGGCGCGTACGTAACGAGTCTTTCTCCGTCACCGCCTTTATACTAATACGTCGAATGACACTGCTTCGGAAAACCATCCGCAAACTCTTTGCAAATTACCGACGAACAATAAACATGTACAGATTGTCGATTTGCAGTTCATGATTCTTTTGAAGGAGTGCGAATTGCTCATTCTCAAGATGATCATGGTGACATATCGAACAAAAGAGAGGGTTAGCAATGGGTCAGCGACTGACAATACTTCATGATATTGCTTCAAGGCTCAAGGGGATAGCTCTACTAATTAATCTCCGACTACTACTCTAGTGTAGATGCGAAGATGATTGCTTTGTTAAGTTTTCCACACAAAAAAAATGTACAGACATTTGAATTGTTCAACAAACAGTCAGAGTACACAAGATTATCCCTCGAGATACCAAAAAAAAAGTGGTTTATATTTCTTGATGTCTAAATCAAATAATCCGAGAGCGGTTGCATCACTATGTGTAGCGAAAGTTATGTGACAAAGATATATCTCTTCCTGACAACAATGACATTTCAACGCTTTCATGAGGTCTGTTATAACAATTAGCACTAAAAGTGCCACAACAGACGTCATGAAAGGTTTGAAATATGGTGCCAGGATGCATAGAATTCTGAGCGAGGTCTTAAACAACAGTCGATCATAAAGTTATCCTTTATTATGGAGGTAAGAAGTGGTCATTGATATAAAATCAACCGATGTTCCGCCGCCTTGTTGAATATAAAGATGCCGAATATTTCGCCACCGCAACAGTCAAATATGTATTTTGGTTTATTGCTTCTCTTTTAACCCTTTACACATTAAAGCGGTACTTGGGAAAAACATGTTTCAAACAGCCGCAAGTTTGTGTATAGAGGTAGAACGCCTGAATTTTGAGCGGCAAAAAGATATCTCTAATCGCTACAAATTGTAGCGCTCTGGTATGTTTGGAAGAAATGACGAGCTCTGAAGTAAATTTCCAGCAAGTTGAGGTTCTGCTTACGTTAACCTTTTTCTTTCAAAAGAAATGAGATAGCTGTGAAAAGTTGTTTGGAAAGGGTAGGCACAATTCAATCTGTAGCAGTCACTGTGATACCTTCGAGTAATCTCAGACGCTGCTATTTCGCAACCGCTCATATGATCGTTCATGTGCAGCGATAAAATGCACGATATGCCCTAACCGTAAAAGCAGTGAATGCATGAGTATCGGTACACTTTATTAGACCTCTTGAATAGTTTTCGCTGTGAACATGCCACGGAATGGCAAGGCTACGCTGTGTCCTTAGAGAAGAACACCTAGACGGCAAAGCTAATGCTAATTCAAGTACTCTCTACTAGGTACGCACCGGCTCAGAAGCATCACCTGTATCACCTGTCGTCCCGTTGATCGTCGAGTGACTCGAGCGGGTACCAGCAACTCTTCCATTTTTCCCTATCGCGTGCAAGAGTAGCCCAGTGGGTCCTCCTCGCTCTAGGATTCGCTGAGCATCATATCTTTCTTCTATCGCTTTCGTGAAGAAATCGAACCAACGGGTCAGTGGTCTTCCTTTAGAGCGCTTGACGTCCCGAGGAATCCAGTCGGTAACGGCTCTCGTCCATCGGTTGTCGTTGAAGCGCATCACGTGTCCGGCCCACCTTATTTTCGATATCCTGGCGTGTAGAACGGCGTCTCTGATTTTCGGTCGTTGACGTAGGTCGGAACTTCGGATCCTTTCTCTCATTTGCGAAATACGGGATACTCCTAGCATCGACCTTTCGACTGCGCGCGTTCGATAATGGCAAGTGATCTTTCATCCTGCTTACGTAGCGACCAGGTTTCTGCTGCATACGTTAGGGCAGGGATAATTGTCGAGTCGAAAAGGTGGGCACGGAGTCGGATGTTCTTTGTCCTCTTCACTACATCTTCGATGCTCTTAAACGTTCCCCAAGCCGCTCGTTTCCTCCTGCTTAACTCTGGGGCTAGGTCGTTCATCATGTTGATTTCACGACCTAGATAGATGTAATGGAGCATTCGGAATTTGTCGTTCCGTTGAGCGTGAATGGGGCATCAGAAACCCATCCGTTCCTCATAAACATTGTTTTCGTTAGATTCAGTTGAAGACCGATCTTTCCACAGGCGTTATCGAAATCAGTCAACATTCGTTCCGCTTGGCTGATGTTTGGTGTTATGAGAACGATATCGTCAGCAAAGCGAAGATGGTTTAATTGTCGACCGTCAATTTTCACTCCCATTTCGTCCTATTCTGATGTTCGCATGACGTTTTGCAGGGCGGTGGTGAATAGTTTTGGCGAAATTGTATCGCCTTGTCGAACTCCTCTTCTTACGTCAATGGTGATAATGTTGTAGAATGGAGATATTTTGGTCGTGAAATCTTCATAAAGCTCACGAAGGATCATTATGTACCGAGTAGGGACGCCCTGGTTATCCAGAGCCTCTATAACTGCTTCTGTTTCCACTGAATCAAAGGCTTTCTTCAGATCGATGAAAGTGAGACAGAGTGGTTGTTTGTACTCTCGTGAAACTTCAATGAGTCTTGTAATCGTGTGGATGTGGTCCATGGTACTAAATCCTTTTCGGAACCCTGCTTGTTCGCATGGCTGTCCTTCGTCCAGTGTTCTGTCAATCCTGTTTAGGATGACTCGAGTAAAGAGTTTATAGACAACGGACAGCAAGCAGATTGGGCGATAATTGCCTATGTCGTGAAGGTCTCCCTTTTGAACAACAATACGGTCTTGCTGGTTTTCCATTGAATAGGGACCTTGCATTCTGACAGGTAGCGAGTGAAGAGCCGAGCCAGGGTGTTGATGAGAACTGGCGGCAGATTCTTCAGATGTTTCTGGTCTAATCCTGTCTGGACCGGGTGTTGTTCTGTTCTTCACCGACGATATAGCATGTCGGATTTCGGAAGGGAGGGCCGGTGGACGACATATTCGTCCTTTTTCAAATTATATGACGGTAAGAGGACAAGGCTAGCAAAGAGATCCGAGTAGTATTGGTGGATGATTTTCTCCATAGCCCTTCTCGAAGCTGTAAGTGTCCTGTCAGAGTATCGGAGTGCAATAATCTTGGTCTTATAGTTGGCGAAGCCTCGCTGGGCTTTGCGAATGCTCTTCCCAGCTTCTGCAGCTTCTGCCATAACTGCTGCTTTTCTCTCTTTGAGGCCTTCTTTTATCGCTTTTCTGCAGCGTTTCGCGAGTTCGGACGTAAAGTTTCGATTTCCTCAGCTCGTGCCATTCCACGTTGACTATCAGCTCGAGTGTCTGCGGAGGCAAGCGTCTCTTTGTAACCTTAAGACTCTCGGCTTTTATAGCGCTAACGTGAAGATATTCAACGAGTCTATCGTATTCTTCGCCGATGTTGTCGATAACCGTATCTTCCCGAGAGCCGAAAATGATTTGAATACATCCCAGTTTATGGTAGTTCTGGGACTTCGTTGTTTGAATTTAGCGGCTTTCTCTCCTCTCCTCGAAAAACGGAACGTTGCTCGAAGGAGGCGATGGTCTGGTCCCGTGTAGAACTTAGGAACAACAGGGACGTCGGTCAGGCAAAACCTTCGATTTACTACGATGTGATCTATTTCGTTATGGTACTCTCCATTGGGAGACTCCCACGTCCATCGCTGAGAGAGAGGCTTTTGGAATTGCGAGTTACCATGGATGGTTTGGGTAGTCATGATAAACTCGGATAGCCTCTCACCCTGTTCATTCCACTCTAGTCCGTGGGTCCCTATGTGACGTTCTTCAGACGTTCTTCCAGGTCCAATTTTTGCAATGAAAATCTCCGACAATGACCTTGAAGAATGTATGATCTTCTCTGAAGAATTTTTCGAGGTCCATATAGAACGCTTCGACTTCGTCTTTGTCATAGCTTGATGTTGGTGCGTAAGCAACGAAGATGGTCAAAGCCGGCATAGAACCACATCGTTTCAACCGTAATCGTCCGATACGTGTTGTTAGTTGTTCGAACGAATCAATGTTCACAGGTCAAATTCGATTTGACGAGGACGCCAACGCCGCCGACACCTCTGCGATCGCAGGTACCAAGGAACAGTTCTTCTCCGGTGTCATAAACAGCGTGAAAAGGATGGCGCCTTCTCGTCTCAGCCAGGCCAATGACGTCGTACCTTATTCTTCTTGCTTGAATCAATAGATCTTCTACATCGGATTGGTGAGCAACGGTTCTTGCGTTGTAGGTACAAATCATCATTTTAGTCCGTTTCGATCTTGGCAGCCTAGTTCGGCCCTGAGATTTTAGCAATTTCTCCGTACTCATCCCACCTGGCGCTGCCGTACCAGGAGCTCTTTCGGGGTCAGGGGAATGAGGCCCATATTTGTTGCTGTTTTTGGCATTTCGATACCCAAAGTATAGCTTGCCAGGCTTTGAACGTGGGGGCTGGGTATTCAAGAGATGCTTGCCAGTCTTTCTCGGAGGAGCGGGAGGAGCTTATTTGTTGGAGGCGACTCCTAACCGCCTCCCGTGTACTTCCCAGCCGCTTGATTGGAGGCTTTTGGCCAACTTGACTCGTAGAAATAGAGTTTTTGTCAAGTCGGCACTGCAGAAGCAGGGAGCTCGTCCCCTGAATCCACCTTCGTCTCCGGGAAGCACACGGTCGCTTTTGGTTCGCGTTTATTCCCCTATCCACCACCTGGGGACGCTCCACGTGCCCTCGCGACTAACCGGGCGGGATCCCTCAAAGAGGGAAGTCCGTGGGCTTAGAAGCATAATTGGGTTAATTTTGAATTAAAAAAAAATCATCTTCGCACAGTAACGTAAACCTCGAAGTGCAAAATTCTTGGAGCGTTTTGGATCTAAACTGAATATCCAAATGTAATTGCAAAGATGAGTGCCCCGTCATCACGCGCGATTGCACGTCATACCTCAGATCGACTTCTATGGATCCGAGTCGGACATGCACCTGGCCCATGCAAGACTCGGTGCTGTTGGTCTACACATTGTCTAGTAGACCAAAAAGAATGAAAAAGAAGCTTACGTATTATGTTTTGCTTGCTCTAATTGTGAAAGTATTTGGCTGAGGTGTTTGCATACCAATTTGATCTTCTCCAGGTTTGAGAAGACGAATCTGAAGAACGTAAGAAACCTCAATTTCTTTATTGTAATATCTCAAAATAATCATGAAAGGTAAGAAATAATCATGAATCGCAATCTCTTTCTGTATTGTACTGCCTATATTGCACTGAATAACATCGACTGAAAACCTCTTGTCCGCTGAGAAAAAAATCATAGAATCATTTGATCAATGCCGAGGTTAGTCTGTCCTGGGAGAACTTATTATTAGCAATTCCTGTTATTCTTGAACAACAAAAAGATGCAGTGGGTTGAGATCACTCTCACAGAAAAACATCAAAATGAAGATTGCAGTAATGTACTCATTCCATGAAATATTGCAGATATGTCAGTAATACAACATCTCAATCTCATCTCGGTAATAAAATTCAGATTCCAATATGCAATCGTTGAACTAAAAGTAGAGAAATGTTGTAAAAATTCGTTGTAATAACTAGCAATGAAACTTGGGATTACTTTCGATGTCCAACTTTCAAAACGCCTGCTTTAGTATTCCTTATCAGGAAGAACTCAGTTAGGTAGTATGCAGGTGGATTTACTACGAATAAGGCGCTGATCTCTACTGAAGACTACACAGCCAATCTATCATTAACGACATACTTATCAGCCTCTCAGAAAAATTTTGCATTCACATTAAACAAGATCTCTCTGATTATCTGAGAACATTATAATGTAGCATTGGCTGACCTTTCGATCCAAATAAAAATATGGGTTGTTCAATAATTCCTTGCACACTACTGATTTATCCAAGATTTTCTCTATAGAATCGGGTCCTCCGAAAGGTTGTGGGATGATAAAGGATGTTTTAGTAGCTCTAGTCTTGTGCTATAAACCTGTTTGAGTTATGAGCTATAAAGGAATGAAGGGGTTTCAGCTAATAATGTCTTGATGGGCACCCACACATTTAGCGACCACGACCACACTGTACGCGCCACCATCTGCAAAAATTTCTTCTGCAATCACAAAGGCAGAACTTTCTCAAGGCGATCATCACTAGGGATGATTCCTTGGTCTACTATGAGAGCAATACGCGTCCCGTTTAGTAAGTGCCTCGCGGATGATTCGTCAGCTCAACCAGAGCTCAGGTTTCATGCTCGGAAGATTATGCTGTCAGTCTTCCTGACATTGGCAAGGCATATTGTTTTGGAAATACTCGATAGCAAGCAAATAATTAGTGAAAACTCCTACGGGGAACAACTTCGCAAGTTAGGCGGAGTAGTGCGAGAGAAATGCCCGAAATGACTCAATGTCACCGTTATCCCGGATAACGCTCAAATTTACATTGCCAAGTTGCTTCATCTTATCTCTTTCGCGCCCTGCAACAGCATGTGCGAAAAAATTCAAATATTACAACGAGTTCAAATCATCGCCAATTTGTTTGATCGTCTGCCTCATTCTTTTTAGGTGGAAGGCGTTCAGTCTTTACCCAGCAAATAGTTGCATGTCACCGGTCATGATGGTGATTGATCAATGACTGACTAAGCTGTTTATTTTGATTAGTTTTCAATTAGTGACTAATCCTTTCAAATGAATAAATAACAACTGCATTAGCAAAACGAATGTCGGGCAAGTTAAAGGACGACCAAAACTCAAAGAAAGCCATAAAATTGATTGGCAGAATAACATTTCACAGGCGAAAGTTGGTTGCTTAAGGACTGTGTTCTACCAAGATAAATTTTCTCATTCCGACTGCTACAGGATGAGCAGACTGACCGTGATTGAACGCATTCCTGGAAGACAGTTGACAGAGAGCGCTCCTATATCCTCGGGAACTGATGGGTGAGATCAACTTATCCCAGCGGCGTCGAGAAGGTCGCCATGCGTGAGGTGGTCCAATTCTAAGGATCCAGCTGCTGCTGCCACTCATATCAAAGTTTATCATTTTACATAAAGCAACACCTGATGTGAATGTTCGACCGATCATTGCGGATATGCATTACACCGAGAGAGGTAGGCTAACAAAAATAAAGGGTTGAAACGAATTGTCAAACTTATCAATAAATTGAAGTAACGATCATTATGAGAGCTTCATTCAGCAATGTGTTAATATCGCTTGCGTTATATGTCAAGGACTTTCTGCTTATTTATCGATAAAGAGATGGCAAGTACGTCTGAGCAAGATAGAAGCTAAGCCTTTTTCTTTTATGAAGGGTTAGAATCGGATGCTTTTAAACGATTTTTTTTATATAAATCAGTGCTTTTTTGTTAAGTAGAACATGAAGTTTCCAAGACAAAGTTTGCACAAACAGCTGCATTCTTTTTCAAAGTCTACAAAGGTCAAACTGACTGCATTAGTCAGCCAAATACTTCCATGAAAATTGAAGAGACCTGGATTTCAACTACAATGTAATAGGAACAGATCAACTTTTCTATTCTTTCACTGTGTCTTTTAAGTCTTTCGCCGAATAATCCACGTAGAGACCAATCGTATAGAGACCGCGTTGATGTGACATTGACAATGCACCTCTTTTATATCAAGTTGTCAGTCTGATCTGTTGTTTGCAGGAATGCGTGTTGACAATCGATCCGTCAGTTTCCTTTGGGTCTACGGAATTTATTCAGAACGCCTCGAGAGTCTTACGCGTTGAAGTTCAATTTTCCTCTAATGGGCTCTTGTGCCACCCGATACACGTGTTTCGACCTTACAGTCTCGTCAAATGGGCAGAACCCGGTCGTCTTTAGTCTTTGTCCAGGCCTCTCGGTAGCCCCTAATAGCAATTATGAGATGTATTCAAACTTGAGCTTGGTCTTGATAAAACATCGGAAGTAGGGATATAATGTTACAAAGAATACCAGCCAATGAGTAATCGAGTATTCAACACTGTTTATTCGGTGATAATATCACTTGACAGACAGTGTAAATGGTTCGTCGTCACTTACCTCTCCATAGGGAGAGTAGGGGTTCCCGAGAAGATTGGTTAAAGACTAAAGACGAAAGGTTCTGCACGACTGACGAGACTGTAAAGTCGAAACACGTGTATCAGTATATACTAGAGCCCATTAACAGATCACATGACATGTTGGCTCAAATAATGATTATGAGACATATTGTTATTTGATATTTTCGTTTCTAATTTTCTAACGTTGAAGAACAGTGGCTACACCGGCAAACAACGTATCGTCACAACAGACCATGTTTTATAGATCCTAGAGGTTCCATGGTGATATAATAATAAGACGCATAGCATGGTACTACATCTACTAGAAAGCATAGTGGGAGCAGAATTTCGGAGCAACAATGAAGTTTATTGAATAGAACTTTTGTATAGATGCTTGAAACATTGATAAATTTGAAGTCTCATACAGTGAGAAAATATCACTATATAAAGCTTTCATTCGACCTCCTAATCAGTAAACACTATTGTTGTAAACGATCTGCTTAGTACAATTTTACGAATATAAGTGTACCGCAATGAGTCAGAGACAGAGTAACAAAGCACAATGTTGTCGAATAGTGCATCTAGATCATTTCGATAATTGAGCAGAGGACTCGGTCACCAGCGTCTTCTATTGGACTTGGGCCACCAACATCCGGATTTGGATCAGGAAGACCCAGATCACCCACTTCGTCTTCTATTGGAAGAAAGTTGTCTTCTGGCATACTCGGTAATGACATGGTGGGGCTAAAATCGTCTTCCATGGAATGAATAATGAGGGCTCGTCCAACAATGCTTTGTGGACCATTGAGCTTGATAACAGTATCCTCAATATCAATATGCGCTTTGAAGTCATCCTGAAAGTAGACCAAGATTTTGCCGCGATAAAAAAACGCATCGTATCACTCTAGTGTCCAAAAATTTTCATTGTTTTCAAAAATATAATCTCATCAAAATGCTCATCAGTTTTGATGCGTCAAAATAGTTTAATCGTGTTGCCTCAAAGTTCTACACGGGACCGGACCGCCTCATCTTCTGCTTGAGACTCCACTTTTTGCGAAAATGAGCGGGAGCCGTAATCTAAATGAAGTGAAATCTCATCTACTGTCATAAGATGAAAATTATCAGATTAGTGATTGGCTCTTGGTAAGGTTATCTCGCTTATTTCGACTTAATGATGCGACGGGCTTTCCCAACGTTTTCACGCCAGAGCGCCTAGACAGTTGAGAATGTGCAAGTCATCAAGAGACGACATTATTGCCAGAAACGCGCAAGCTTGTGGTCTGTCGTAGAATCGCCGCTGCAGAAGAAAATTTCGAGTAAAACCTCAAAGAGAAGAGAGCGTCAGTTCTGACTGAAGCTACGGATGACTGAAATAGCATTCGCAAAGCTCATTGAAGCTTTGCCAATAACAAAAAAAAAGGCAGTTGCACTGCTGTATCCAAGAAGAACACTTACAGCTTTTGAAAACCCAATGGAGGAAATCGCACACCATTAACCCATGATTACTACTTGGATATTTCCAATATCCAAGCCTCTATACCGTGATATAAAATGAAAATGGATTAACTTGTTATCCCATCGGTTCTCTTTGCGAAATCCAATATTCTATTACGAGGATGAAGAAGCGAACAGCACGTACAACAAGATGATACCCAAAGACATATTGCATTTGGTCACGTTTGATCAGCACACCGTCAACTTGTCACACTCTACTTGTCAGGATGCATATTTCTCCTTGATGGAAGACTAGAAAAACTGCGATCGGCAACTATTTCTTACTTTTAATTGTTTATTCGCTCTTCACTCGAGCCATCCTAAACATAGTGGTACGGCACTGGGTAGTCAACAACCAAGCAATAGGGAAGATGTCCAAAGGTTTTCAGTTTTAAGGGGCCTCACATATGCGTGGTCACAAAACCCACTGAAATTTTGGAAGCATGCAAAAGATTGCTCTGTTTCGCTCTCAACGACCTGAAGGAAAAATTAGATGCAGTTGAAACAGAAGAATCATGCAAGATTGTAACCTATACTCTGTGCATAAAAATTCTTAAGCTAAATGATGGCTTTGAAACGGGAAACATTACTTTTCTGTAATCATAGACGACATAAAAAAGGAGATTTGACAAGGGATACCACCTGTCACCTGTATCACCAGTCGTCCCGTTGATCGTCGAGTGACTCGAGCGGGTATAAGCAACTCTTCCATTTTTCCCTATCGCGTGCAAGAGTAGCCCAGTGGGTCCTTTACGCTCTAGGGATTCGCTGAGCATCATATCTTTCTTCTATCGCTTTCGCGAAGAAATCGAACCAATGGGTCAGTGGTCTTCCTTTAGAGCGATTGACGTCCCAAGGAATCCATTCGGTAACGGCTCTCGTCCATCGGTTGTCGTTGAAGCGCATCACGTGTCCGGCCCACCTTACTTTCGATATCCTGGCGTGTAGAACAGCGTCTCTGATTTTTGACAGTTGACGTAGGTCGGAACTTCGGATCTTTTCTCTCATTTGCGAAGTACGGGATGCTCCTAGCATCGACCTTTCGACTGCGCGTTCGATAACGGCAAGTGATCTTTCATCCTGCTTACGTAGCGACCACGTTTCTGCTGCATACGTTAGGGCAGGGATAATTGTCGAGTCGAAAAGGTGGGCACGGAGTCGGATGTTCTTTGTCCTCTTCACTACATCTTCGATGCTCTTAAACGTTCCCCAAGCCGCTCGTTTCCTCCTGCTTAACTCTGGAGCTAGGTCGTTCATCATATTGATTTCACGACCTAGACACATGTAATTGGAGCATTCGGAATTTGTCGTTCCGTTGAGCGTGAATGGGGCATTAGAAGCCCATCCGTTCCTCATGAACATTGTTTTCGTTAGATTCAGTTGTAGACCGATCTTTCCACAGGCGTTATCGAAATCAGTCAACATTCGTTCCGCTTGGCTGATGTTTGGTGTTATGAGAACGATATCGTCAGCAAAGCGAAGATGGTTTAACTGTTGACCGTCAATTTTCACTCCCATTTCGTCCCATTCTAATGTTCGCATGACGTTTTGTAGGGTGGCAGTGAATAGTTTTGGCGATATTGTATCGCCTTGTCGAACCCCTCTTCTTACGTCAATGGTGATATTGTTGTAGAATGGAGATATTCGTTCCACCGGTCCTTCCTTCCGAAATCCGACATGCTATATCGTCGGTGAAAAACAGAACAACACCCGGTCCAGACAGAATTAGACCAGAACACCTGAAGAACTTGCCGCCAGTCCTCATCAACACCCTGGCTCGGCTCTTAACTCGCTACCTGTCAGAATGATAGCAGAAAAAGGCAACGATCTCCAAAAACTAACAGATTCACGCACACAAATCTGAAAGATCCTTTTGGATGATGACTAAGTAAAAATAAATGTAATACAAAAATCTAGAAGTCGCACAGCAGATGTCAATTAGTGTGAAATGGAATAAAATGAGTAGATAAAACGATTTAGCAAACTCTGCAACACACTTGCTTACTTTTTGAGGTGTCGCAATGATTAGTCCGTCATTGATTTCCCAACGCAGACACCCAAGGTTGAAACTTCTCACAAAAATGCAATCCTTTGTGTCAGAATGAGACATAAGAAACATTTTCATTTCCAGTGCAAGTGCTGTGGATATACCTCAGCATTTGTTGTGCTTCAAGAATACCTTGATATAGATAAAAGATATGTCATCAGCGAATCGAAAATGGTGTAACTCGATCTTATTGACATTTGGAATCTATGTTATTCAAAAATCGTTAGAGATAACTTTGATGGCCTAGTACCAAATTTAGTCGTCGCTACGCGATAAAGTAACAGATGGAGCAAGGAAATTTTGCTTTCTGAACAATTCTGTGTCTGAATACTCAGATGGTTTCTTTGAACTCGTAAATGTCAGTGAATTAGGAGCTTTTGCTAGGTCGACATCCTAGTGAGTTTTGACATTGTTTGGATATGTTCAAACCTGGCTAAAACGTATAATTCTGATGCTCCACTATCTTCTCCACCTGTTCATATGCTTTCGCGCACAAGCTTAGGCTACTTAAGTTCAATTTCTTCGGTGATATTACGAAAATAAAAGCCTCAGCTTGTCAAACGTTAAAACAAGCCTTTCTTGCAAAAAAATATGCGTGACAGAGCTCGCCAAGTGATACTCAGCTTCATCTTCATTGCTGCAACTCACTACAATGGACTTTTCAAAACCAAGTGCACTGCTTAAATTGCCGAGATTCCAGCTCCAAAAATCTAATGAAAGGTAGAAGTAACAAGAAAACGCTTTTTCAGATAATTCTTCGCGATCACCAAAAACTAACACAGAATCATTGAAAAGACATTTGCAAAATCTCACATTATATGTGAAGGTGATTATCAAATAGAGCAAACAAAGGGAAGGTGCGATTTTCTAAGTTATCATTTTTAGCGCAGTGATATTGACTGGTCCTTTTAAGCTAAAAAAGCGACTGTCTTGATCGCTTGAAAAAAAGGTCCCAATGCACTACTATTTTATCAAGTATGGTCATAGGGAGCGCATGTGGCGCAGCGGTTAGAGGTGCCCTGCGTCGCACACGAGGTCAGTGGTTCGATCTCGCGCTCATGGCTCACCAAGCCATCCATCCCTCCGGGGTCGGTAAATTGGTACCAGACAGGTCTCAGACTTGTCTGGGAGGATAAGCAGCACTGACTCGGTTTAGCGGGAGGCCTCCGCGAGTCATTGTAAAGGCCAGATATGCATTCAATCACCTCAAACGAAGTTAAAAATTGAAGTCGAATGCATGGCGCATCCCTCAGGGATTGATCAAAGCCGAGAGCTTTATCCTTTTATCCTTTATGGTCATAGCTGTAGCATTTTCTTGAGTCCAAAAGCAATACGCCGATTTGATCCTTGTCATACCCTGATGTTGACCGCAAATCAAGATGGTTAAGGTCGGCATAGGTACACATGGCAAGAAACGCGAGGAGATCAGTGGCTGTTCAGAAAAAACTGGCGTTGGTTGAAATAGTGTTGACGAAGACGTTATTGCCGTTGGCTCTTGCAATGTCATTATATATCGATGGATAGTTCCTTCCCTGCCTTTTAAAGAGCGTCCGGTAGAATTTATCAACTCGCCTTGGTTAATCCAATTACATAAAGGTTGATCTCTCTGCTAAATGCCATACGTCCTCAATAAAGGAGTTCAATGACAGTGTGCATGCGTTAAGCTTATACCGCCATCACGATTTTGATTCAGATAGTTTGGAATAGCTCTTAGCTGATGAAAGTTTTTTCACCAATTCCTGCATAGAATACTCGGAGAGAAAAAGGATCTAAAAATTTTTAAATTTTACTCCTCTTCTTGATTTCCAAAAAATGCCTACCAAAGATCTTTCGATAATTATCATGGTAAATGCTCATTTTGGCAGTGGATATTGCGAGTTTCATTGAAGTAGAGATGAAACTAATTTGTTATTGATGTCTATAGACAGTAGATTATGTACTTCTTATCCATTTCATTAAATTTTTTGCATGATAAATCAGCGATGATCACAATGAAAGCGTCAAAGACCTCTGAGATATGAACTTGATCCCTAGTTCAACTTCTCGCCGCACGAGAACCGAGCAACCAGTCACTACATGTATGGCAAAATCGTTATCAAACTTCTCTGCAAGAGCAGATTCACCAACTGATGCAGCTGTGGATGCACGTAAAGCTGGCATATTAGTTATTCAACTATTTTCACAATTAATTAGTCATCTTTGCAATGTTCAATGAAGTCAAATGCACAGCGCATAAGCATAACATGAATTGATCAAACGCTTGTAATTTGAGGAAAAAATGAAGCTCACCTACAAAGACCAAATGTCTACCCTGTATGTTCCACAAGGAAATTAATTTTGAGGTCAAACTGCTTTCTGCACATAAAAGCAGAACTCTACTCTTGCTACTGGCATTCCCCATGTGTTAAACATCTTACCCCAGCGATGATGTTTCCAAGATCGCCAACGTGTCGATTCTTCGCAGAAGGAGCGCCATGATTCATACCAGTCGGATTGTAATGATCGCCAGCTTCTAAGCACCCATCGCCCAGTTTCCCGAATTCGTGAACATGTATTCCATGAAGACCTGGCGTCAACCCATGCACGATTCCGGTTATCTAGAATTTTGGCAAATCTCACAAAACGAAAAGAGTGTTTACCGAAAAAGATGCCAGCTTACTCTAAGCACGTTTCCTCTCTGTATTAACGCAAGGGTTCCTGCTGGTGTTATCGGAAGGTTTCTTGGTTCAGCTACTAACATTTCAGCGCGTGCTCTTATCATAGGTGAAGAAGCTGTGGATAATATCGCTTTTTGAAGAATCGAAGACCAATGGTGTTTTTCTAGTCATTAACAGATTGAACGATAATTATGGCAGTTTCCACTGCTATTTTATTCACGACACAAATCGCCGCTTAGCTAAATCAAGTGAATTTTTTTCCGAATCTCAGCACAACGCAGTTATAAGATACTTTGTTTTCTGGTCTTGTCCAACAATAATTCTAGCGAGGAATAATACATTACTTCAGCCAAAAATAAACGTTTCTATGCTTGATACCTCGACCACAGCATCGGACCATAATGATGTGATTAGCTCCAAGAATCGTTGAAAAAAGCAGTGTCCATAGCACCATTGTCGTAATGTGACCTGACTGAGTGTTAGTGAAACTTGATTGTTATGATAAGTAAACAAGTTGGCGTTCGTGTAAGCTTATATATCGGGGATCGAAGCATGGATCGCGGTTTTCTCGTCTTCAGACCGGATTGTCATATTTATGGAAGTAACAGATAGATAGTTCTTGGAAATTGATTGTTCCATACTCAAGGACACCAAATCACAGCGCATGCAAAATGGTGGACGCTATCAGTTTATGAGAACAAAATTCACCGTTAGCAGATGCATAAACAGATAAGCTTTCTTACTAACAGTCTTGGTGACGGTTTAAGTATATTGTGGATATAGTAAAAGGAGTTCTACATCTGCTCTCAGACCTTATCGATTATAGTTAGCCCTGAAATATTAGGTTATCAAGTACATCTTGTCTTATAATATTTTTCTTAATTAAAATCCGCGAGCAGATTTGTGAGATAAGTCTAAAATAAAGAAACTGGAAGGGCGAGAACAGTATATTATATCTGATGTCAAAATAGATTGAGTTTTTCGAGTTTTTCATTTCAGTGGGGCTAGGTTCAAGATTATGTATAAATGCGAACGGGTTGGAGCTCCCTGTACCTGAAGATTTACCAGGTCACAGCGATTATAGGATGCTGATGTACGCTATACTGTGCTGTAGTGTGCTGAATAAGTAGAGTTGATAAAAAAAAAGAAATGCTTGGCAATAAGAGCTTGAAGCGCTGTATTAGCTAATCGTCTAACAATAGAACAGAGGAGATAAGAGGTATTATGCTAAAACTAAGGTGCTTTTCATGTATTTTGAGCAAACATAGCCCACTCTCAGCTTTGTCCGATTACTTGAATAGATAGAATGTTTATCTGATCTGCATAAGTTCCTCAGTAATGACACAAGTACTCAAAATTTTTGACAACTCATCGATTATTTTCATTAAAAACTTTAATTGATCATTTTCCTTCAAAAATTTTGTAAAAGTCTGTTTCGCAAACCAGTTAATAACCCGATATTTTCAACCGCTTCTGACTACTTGAGTAAAATTTGCAAATACAACGACGCAGAATGTTTACAAGGAGCGGATTGGTTTTGAATACTTGATTCACGCTCGAGCGATTTAACATCTCTGAATACTATCGCTACGTTTATCAAAATCAGAAAGTAAATAAAGCAAGTCCTGAGCTCTATAGCTGGGCAAGTGGAAGTGAATGGCTTGATGAACGTTCAAAAGCATCGACAGTGTAGTACAGAGAGCAAGGAACCCGATTCTGTGGTCGTTACGATGATTAATGAAAGGTCGCTCAGCGTTACTGAAAGCGATGTTCTAATCTCCGTGCTAGGAGCACCCCGCATCTTGCAAGTGAGAGAAAGGATCCGAAGTTCTGATTTATTACAGCGATTGAAATCAGAGACACCGATCTACTCATCAAACCGTCCATAAATCACATGAGTCGGATACATAATGCGTTTTTTCCGACAACTAATGGCCAAAAGTTGTTATCGACTGGATTTCTCAGGATGTCAAACACACAGCAGAAATACCACTTACTCAATCAACGGAAAACCTTAGAATACTCTAGAAGAAAGATAAGTTCAACGATTTCTTCGCGTGAAAATACCCTCTAGGCCATTCATGCTCGAAACAAGGAAATATGGAAGATTTTTTGGCGCTTGCTCAGTTCACTCGACAATCAACAGAGAGAATAGGTTATGCAAGTGAAGCAGTTCGACGATATCAAAGAACGAAAATAGTGTTTCACCTTAGCAAGAATGAAATCTGATCTTCATTCGTCATTTTGATGCTCTCTTGTATTCCACAGATGAGCTACTCATGCTCAATTCTTGATGTGTTCATTGTGATG
The DNA here is from genome assembly GCA_019055375.1 of Parelaphostrongylus tenuis. Lineage (NCBI taxonomy): Eukaryota > Metazoa > Nematoda > Chromadorea > Rhabditida > Metastrongylidae > Parelaphostrongylus > Parelaphostrongylus tenuis. The sequence continues at coordinate 23,842 of JAHQIW010005898.1, read as the reverse complement.
TAATTCGAAATTTTTGGATAAATGTGAAAAGAATAGTGAGAAAAAATGAAAAACAGTTTAGGATCTAATCTTTATTTTACTTTTGCGAGGTTAATAACAATTATTCGATCCACTGTCCATCTTGACGCTTGATGAGGCTTCTTGAATATGGTAGCCAACGTTTCTGTGTAACGTTATTTATATAATTATGTAGAACGTCTTAGAAAAAAAAATGGAAACTATGGGATTAGTAACCAACATCTGAAACAGGAAAAACCACCCACCATGTTATCTAGTCCAGAGACCATTTATGTTCTTTGCGTACGGTTACGTATGAACCCGTCCCCCATGTCATTAGGTCAATCCGAACAGCGATGTCAACTGATACCTAAAACAAAAAAGCAACCTGAGATAGGGCATCATCTCTAGATGGCTAATGAATTCACTCTTTCTGTTCATTTTTGGGTCTCTGAAATTTCTCAGAAGGCATTGAGGGTTTTTCGAACTAATGTTTTTGATTCGTGCCTAAGTATTCTAATTACTACCTCAAAGTCGCCATCGTCATGACTTAGATCTTATGTGTATCTATAGGATTGTTTTGGTCATTTATTTCGCCTATGTATTCGTTTCATGTCTTATGAGAGATAAAGCACATTGGGCATATGCTAATACAATCGCTGGGAGCTTTTTCTGTTAGGACGTATCGTGCAGCCATCTGCATTACATAGACATTCATATAAACCATTTCGAAACAATTCACGACTGGAATTTCTAAAAATTTACCATAAAACCCTTTTTTTCATAAAAAGCACTTTCCTAAACCACTGTTTTTATACATCCTCTAATAGCGGCGCTTACTTTGTCTTTTATGAAAAGTAGTATGAGAGGCACTTTACTATTTAGGTATGGCACACTATTATTTCATTTCGAGGCCTTTCGTTCCTTTTCAACCTAACATTAGGGGTAGCGTTTTCGTGCGCATTGAAAATAGCTAATTGTCGCGGTAAGGTTAGCAGTTGCCTTCTTTCATCATCTCACGTACAAGCACTTGTAACTCTTCGATACATATTGAGGATAAGTGCTTTTTTAGAATGTGAGGGATTAGAAGAGAGGTAATGCACTAAGATACTTTGCTGCTTGATTTTCGATACCATTTTGTGTTGGAACCGCTTTCGTTAAGGTGAACTTGAATGTTCAGGAATGGAAGTCAATCTACTATAGGTTGTTCTTACGTAACCTTAATATACTCCAACTATGTATCATAAAGTTCGAAGTAATTGTTCATCTCCTCCTGTGTAAAGCAGATGACAAAGCTATCGTTTTTGTATTGGCACCAGAAAATTGGACGCCGACCGAGAATTGGAGCTTCCACTTTTGACATTGAAACGATGGCAAGGCCGTATGATAGCTCAGTTTCGCACCATTGCCAGCCCTCTTATTTGCGCAAAATATCTCTCTGACCACCTAAATATCGAACAGCTGAGGTATGATTCCAAAAGTGTTATAAGATGTTGAATAGGCGAGCCAAACATATTAAGTCCTTCTCGTTTCTATCGCGGCGTCATTCAAACATTTGTGTAGAACGCGCAAACATCAAGCGACTCCATCACGTAAGTATGGTGCAAGAAAATTTGATTGAAAAGAAGCAAAAAGTCCGCAATGAAGGCAACAGTGGGCCATACCTAAATAGTAAAGTGCCTCTTATACTACCTTTCATAAGAGGCAAAGTAAGCACCGCTATTAGAAGGTGCCTAAAAATAGTGGTCTAGAAACAGTTACAAAGAACTGCGTTATTTGCTTGCCGAAATGTCGGCCACCAATATCCAAGAAAATCCATCTATCAACAAAAGCAGTTGATCGAAAAGCGGCACAACAGATTTTACTATAGATGGTGATGATGATGATGATGATTTTATTCTATGGTTTGTGCACAACATCGCAAACTTTCACTGAAAAAAGAAATTATGGCGTTAGCTATGATGGTACAGTGTTGCTATCACAATGGCACAGAAGCATAATAGATGAAACTTCTTTACACTGTGTCTCGCTGAAATGATGGATCATAGATTTTTGTTCAAAAATCTGATTATCAGAGTGATAAAAGTGGGCCTAAATATTTTTGATTTATTTCTGTATTTACATCACAAGCATTCACTCTGACTATAGTTTCAGGAATATTGATAAAACTATCTAAACGAAATCGTTTTGTTCAATCGCTCTATAATCAATGGGAAAGAGTAGGCAAGTATTTCCTTCACAAGCTCTTGTTAATCAGAATTTTCTGATTTCCGCCTGCAACTTTCTTTATGAATTGTGACATGTTTAATTAATCATGTGCGACTGCGCCTTTTTTGTATTTTGATAAGGCAGACTTTGGATTATACCTCATTTCCTCGAGTTGTACGGTACGTAAATGAAAAATGGCTCAGGAAACTCTTTTTGTGAACATTGAGCAAGGAGAATCTTCCACAAATCACAGAGTCCGTTAAGTCAGAATAAAAATGCACTAGAATCAATGCATACGTTCCATTTATTCACATCAACGCTCTAATGATTCTATCAATGCATGCGTTTGTTCGTTGAATTCTAAGAGCACAGATATTTTCTATGGTATTTAACCCATAGTGGGAAATCTGGCCTCTAAAAATGTGTCAAAACCAGCCCATGTCGTAACGTGAGCTTTGAATGATATACGTAACGGTAGAGGAGTATGATTCTGTTCCACAGGAGTAACAGCATCTTCAATCTACTCGCTTGATCTAGTGAACAAGAAGCGACTGATGTGGTGAAGAATCGGGTTTGCCACAAAGGTTCTCCAACGACCCACACAGAGAACTCGTTCAAGCATTATTTCAGAAAAATCTATAATGAGATCGAAAATTCTTGTATGGTACTGAACTCAAGCAAAAATCAAAAAATAGTGCGTTAATGCGCTCAAATTATTGCGCAGACCCCCGCACTTATTTTTCCGCATACATCCTCCAAAAAGGTTTTCGAACATTTCGGATGTACTTTTGTTTGCTGCTTGCTGTTTCCTTCTTCTTTATATATGTTGTGAACTCTTCATGAAACTGGTACACTTATACCCAAGAAATGATGATGATGTTAGAAGTAGAGCATTTACTTAGAAAAAAAAACTTACGGAACAAATTTTATCGGATCAAATCGAACTGCGCCTCAAAATAAGCAAAATATCCGAGTCTGCGGCTAGTGTCGGATAAAGTGTCTATTGGTGTCGTATCTGCTCACAAATGAAACATTATTAGGCAGAAATCAAGGTCTCAGATGAGTGCTTCTACGTTATGTGCGGTTAAAATAGTCACCGGCATTTTTTTCATACATCTCAGCGATCATGCGTGAAGTGCACATATCAAAGAGTATGACAAGAGTAATAAAACACTGTTTTGTTCTTTTTACCAAAAAAAAGCGATTGTTGTGATGAATGTGCTAAAATCCCGGGAGCCATTGCGTGTGGCTGTGAGAAAAAAAAGCATTGGTCGTATATATGTGCAGGTCTGAGAAAGGCTATTTGTAGGCCTGATATCACTGATACGTTATGTATTTAGACGTTCAGAAGGCCCATAAGAATTTTGTTAACATCCAATACTTAATCTTTCTTTGGTGGCGGCATATATTCTTCTCCTATGCGAAGGATCTCGTATTTATTAGTTTTCAATACCTTGATCCAATTGAAGGCTTAAAAGGTCCGTAATTCTCATAACGGGCCTTGCATCTCCAGATAGAAGAAGGTGGACTGAATTAGTAGAACGGCAGCGTACCATGTGTCGAAACGATCTGTATGATTCAGATACGCATCTATACATCAATCATCAATGACATTTACGAATATGAAATTGTGTTTGCACCTAGACTGAGTTTTCATTTTCAAATTGGCACGAAGCTTCTTTTCCTGAGCCTGCGATTTCTGGCAGCTTCATACTATAGTTGGGAGCCGCAGGCGCTTTTTCGTAGATCAATGCGCAATGTTGAGCTGCCTTTTCGATTAATCTCACAGACCACTTGAAATGGACCATTATCCGATATGAGTTAACGCATTGTTGTTGTTAAACATGTCTTCGCGCAAGATCTCGAACCTATAACCTGTACGACCTAGCTATTGCGTGATGTTAAAAGAACGATATTACACTTCATTAGCTAAAAAAGGCATTGCTCGTGAAGGGATGACAGGGTGTTTGTATGGATCCACAAATCAGTGTGCGAACCTGAACACAATTTGCAAACGACCCGACCTTACGACTCTTTAGGCCACGTATTATCGAAGATTATAAAATGCATCGGAAATGTAGCAAACAAGGAGAAAAGGGTGCAGAATTTACCAGAGATCACAGCAATAAGTGCACTCATTTAGATGAGCAAGGTACGAGATTCTAGGCAGCGTTGGAGTAGAGCATGTGCATATTTGTTGGACAAATAACTCGTCAACTCTGGTACAGCACCAGAATAACATTTGTAATAATACCTATCCCCTTTGGAGTAAAAAGACAAAGTCAGCAATGCTCACATTTCACTAAGGCCTGCAGATTTTTTCTATAATTGTTGGAAAGATAAAACTGACAGCTTGATAGTGGAGGCTCGAATGTAACTGAATACTCAGATATATCCTCTCCTATATGGTGCTCATTGAACTCACCAAAAACTTCATATATCTAATTCGCAGTCTCCTTTCACTTTTGATTACGAAATCCAACGCTTGATATATTAAATGGGAGAGGTCACCGGTGCACTGTTACACATTACGACTAGCGAACCTTACTCAAAATGTGAAATCGGCCTGATTTGAGATGCCACATCATTTGCGTCATTCAGGAGCTTCCGCCTTCTAATCACTTTCAGATATCTGAAGTTTATTGAAAAAACCTCAAGGGTTTCCGCGCCAACGTTCTTAATTCGCGTCCTAGGATTCTCGCTAGCGCACGAGAATCGCATAGTCATAGTTTTCTTTCCTATGTGTATCCAGAGAGTGCTCTCCCGACTTTTCAACTTCCAAATCACGTATTCTTCTATAAGCACATAAAGTGGTCGTCTTTTAGCCAGTGTATTCAGCACCACATGTTTTACAAGAGCTCATCCATATTGTTTCTGAACTTATGCAATCTCCGTCTTCTAAACCAATGTTTTTCAGACATCTTTTTTTAGACAGACACATAACGACGCTTATTTCGTTTGCTATGAGAGGTCCCAAAGGTCTCCTTCAATGCTGTCGAGGAATAGCACTGATATTATTATAGGTTCCAGCTCACCTTTTTAACCTGACCTCGATGACCGTTGGTTCATGGTCATACGGGATGACTATTTGCCGTTCTAAGTGTGGTGGCTCCTTTCACTCTTATCCTTCTGTGTGGACGCTTCTAACTGATCGGCACCTGTCCTGTGCAATTTTTTGTCAGTGAGAGGTGAGAAGAGAGGCAGAACACTAGTATATTTCAACTCGTTTGTATTCAGTGCTGCTTCATAATGTAGCCATTTCCGAAGACGTTCTCTTGAACGTTTAACAATAAGAGTCGGTCTAGCTCCGACTGTCATTCAGCAGTTCAAAACTCCTGCCTATTTTCTCTTCTGTAAAACGGTGACCATACAGCTATCTTTGTGTCGACATTAGAGTAAATGTTCGCCATTTAGAAGGATGCTTTCATCACAGATATAATGGTGCTGATAAAGTTTTGGTGAAATCACTGCTTGAGTGCCGACCCTGTGATCTGCGTGTGATATATCTGTACCCATTTAACGCGACATCCAAGATACTCTTTAAGGAAAGTCAAGAGCTGTTTATTCTACAGTTATAAGTATCTATTTCTCTTCACTTCCTGTGAGCAGCTTGTGAGTGACCTCTATTACGGCGTCATTCGAGATGTTTGTATAGAGCGCAGTAACATCGAACAACTCCAATACATACGTGTAGTTTGGCTGCCCACAACGTACATGACCAAGAAAAATTTTGATGTTAGAGATATTTGATGGCTTAAAACTTTGAAAATTTTCTAAACATAGGGCTTAAAAGAGCGCATTTGGAGCAGTGGGTGGAGGTGCTCTGCGTCGCACATGAGGTCAGTGGTTCGATCTCGCCTATGGCTCAGCAAGCCTTCCATTCCTCCAATGCAGTAAATTGGTACCAGACTGGTCTCAGACTTGTCTGGGAGAATAAGTAGCACTGATTCGGTGCAGCGGGAGGCCACCCTTTCGAGATTATCATTTTAAGATTCGTGAGCTGATGGACATTTCAAGTATCAAAGATAAACCAACAAAGTACTTCCGACTTCTCAGAAATGTGCTGTCGTTACGACAAAACATCACCTTATTATCCGAAAAACCTTCTTTCTTTGGAGAACCGTAGACATTTTATTTTTTTTTTAGATTTTTTAGATTTCTTAAACTGTTTTGATTGAGTATCATAAAAGGTTCAATGGAGAAAGTGGTGTCGGGAGGTTAGTTTGAGCTAGTTTGCCACGCAGAACTTTTAGTTGACTTTGTGTCGAACTCCTTGGATTTTGATCAAATTGTTTATAGATACAAATAATTAGGTTATATCTTATGAATGTAATAATAGTATAATACCAGCAACGCAGGATTATGTGGATATCCTACAACTCCTGTGGACTCAGAACAAGAGAACAGATAAGCCACATAGTTAAGCGACTATTGGAAAACTCTAGGAGCAGAAATTCGAACAAGTGAGATTCGGGAACGAAACTCTCGCGTAACTACCATCAGTAACATAGAAATAGCCGCGAATCACAGGTCAAAGAATTAAAGAAGCAGATATAGAGAGAATGCTGATATTTTTATTTTTAGGAGAAAAACTGCCTTTCAATGTGAATTTCTTCCACCTCTTCCAAAACGTCTCCGAATAGAGCGTTACTCGAATTTTCACTGCAGTTTTTCTAGAACACCACATTCGTCGCAAATCGCTATGCTCAATAGAACAGTTCTACTATAATTGTGCTTTGAATAGATAAAAAATACAGCAATGGACAGAAATTTGTGACCGAGATGAGCACCTATAGCATTTGAATGATGCCGCACATTACTCGTGCACCAGAATCGCCTGTTGTCAAACTCAATGGTGAGCCTCCTAGGCCCAGATCGTCTCTCATGGCATGAATGATGAGAGTCCGTCCAATTACACTTTGTGGTCCATTGAGCCTTATCGTGGTATCCTGTATATTGACAACCGCAACGCCATCGCCCTAAAATTCGGATTAGAATTTTTGACAGTTCAAAAGGCATGCGTGCTATTATATCTCCCAACTACATTCATCGCCATGGCGACTTTGAGCTTACATCCGCGATGTCAATCATTTCTGTTTAGCCGGATTAGCTTACCTTGGCAATTGCAGGTTTGACATATATATATATATATAGTTGATAATTGGGTTGTCCCATGATTTCTTCCGCAATTCGACACTCTTGCTAATCGAATTGCTATTCATTAATAAAAAAACCATCGGCCATATAATCACCATCATGACCAGTGGTATTCAACCATTTGTTAGACAAAGATCAGATACCTTCTTCTCAATAGAAATGAGGCTGACGATCAAAGAAGTTGTTGAGATCACGTTCGAGTTGATTGTAGTCTTTGCATTTTTCCTTTTACAAATGTTGATTTTGGGCTGAGAAAAAAATGCTAATCCAATGACAAATACATAGATATTGTGACTGCGCCGATCAAATGGGTTGTGAAAAAAGGTAGGAGAAAATGCTTGTAGAACATTGATTTATGCACCTACTACACCAGAGCAAATGCAACACTAATAACCAAAGTACTCCCCTTCAACTTCAAGCACTTCTTGCCTCTTCTCTGGCAGAAGATAGATTCCGTGAGCATGAAATTTTGATTGATGCGTTACCAGAATGATGCGTTCACTTGCCATCGTTGCATTTTAACCCCCATAGCCATTCGTGCATCATCAACAACTTAATTTGCTCTCTTGTTAACTCCATCTTGAAGTAACTAGGTAAGTTATATAATATCAACGCGGGAGAAGACAGACAGACAAGACAACAGAAGAGCCCAAAAACACAAAAAATGGCCGGCACTTAAAATGCTTATGTATAAGGTAGAGAAAAAGTTTTCTTATCACTGGCAAAAATTCAAATCCCATGTTTATTTCACACAGTATCGGTTATTGGAAAATCATGAGAATATCCCAAAAATAATTTAAGGAATCCCCACGATAGCGTTAGTTATAGTGCATTAGATTATAATTTTATAATGCCCTACATTCATTCGTTGGAAGCGCGCTGTTTCAGCAGGACATAGCCAGACCTTATACCGCAAAGAAGATCAAAAGTTTGATGAACTGGAGTGAGACAAGGTCTTGCCGCATCAAGCGTACAGACCGGATGTTGCGCCGTTCGAGTATGGTCCAGTTTCCGCGGCAATGGCACATTTCCTGCGTAAATACCGATTCGGGAAATTTCAAAAAGTTGAAGAGACATGTCAGAAGTTCTATAATTCATAGCCCAAGGAATGGCCGTTACCAAGCAGATCCGGAAAATTGCTGATCGTTAGTAGAAGATCACGGATAATGATGGCTTTATTTTGAGGAATAACTTTTGCTGTCTTTAGATGGATTATGAACAAACTTTGAGCTTTTAGCGGATTTTGAGGGATTTTTCTCTCAACCTATCAATAGCCTGATGTTTCAACACAAATCAAGGATGTCAAGGCCGGAATCGGTACACACAAAAAAGAAAGCTAATGACTTAGTGACTAATCCAAGAAATCGATGTTAGTCAAGATAGTGTTGACGAAGCCGCACTATTCTCGCAATATCGTATGATCCGACGAGGAGCTCCATACCAGCAACATGAATATCTCTCAATGGACTACACCAACTCGTCATCACTAGCCCAATAACATCGCCTTCAATCTCTTAAGTCTTACAGGTTACATTTTCAATGACTATTTCAACAATGGCGTACGATTTGCACGCCTAGTTAGTCACTATAATTCTGATTGAGACAATTGGAAATTGTTCTTCGCCCTTGGGAATCCTGTTATCAAATACAGTACAAAGATATTGCATGTTTTGAGCTGATAGGCCTAGGGGTATACAGTCGCCGTCCTATTGAGACTTATCAGTATCACCCTCCCTCGGTTCAGCCTGTACACTGAGGTCAAATAATTTTCAAAGGAATTGACACCGAGTAAAAAACCATCCCAAGTTAGGTGAATTCATTATCACTACTACGTACTCGACTGCCGGTCACCACAATTTCAGATGAGTACATCACCTGACTTGGGGTGAATTTCTACTCGGCGTCAATTCCATAGAGAATTCTTTTACCTCACGGGACTGGCTGAACCGAGAGAGGGTGGTACTGATGAGTTCCAATAGGACAGCGCCTGTATATCCCTAGACCTATCAGCTAATAATATCATTTTGGGCTGGTCTATAAATAGCGGTCGATAGAAGACAGTACAGAGAAACAGGTTATAGATGAAATAGAACTCTCTATTTTTGCTGTTTTACTTTTTAGCCAGAAATACTCACGAGTCATTTACTGGTACTGTCACTTAAGCCGGTTAATTTATCGACGGGAATCACTAACTTTTCTATGCTTAATTGTCAGAAGCAATTTGACAAGTTTTTATAAACTTTCAATTCATCATTTGACAGTCTTTTGGTCGATAAAACAGTAGCGCATAGAGTGAGTGAAAATGTCAGAAGCGTTCTACGGTATGCACGTACTCAATCATTGAATCTCGCCCTATGAAAACCGAGTCATTGACCACTAGATAATCGGCAAAACGATATCAGAGTTGTCTGAGAGATCAAACACAGCAAGTGATTTACAAACTGTAGCTAGGTGTTCGAAAATCATTTGAAAGTTTTCTATACATTCAGTTACCTCCTCAATCGCAGATGAAATCGAGCGAATGACGTATTAGAAGGACTAGATTATTACATTTGAGAAGTTCGTCCGAAGAAAGAAACTCATCGCTCCTAACGTACAACTACTATACAACTGATTTCTTCAAATAAATTGCTTTTTGTTATTATTTAGCCTGTTCCATGCTGGGTAAAGTAATATCTACGTTTGAAACCTCTCACCCCAGCGACAATATTTCCAAGATCGCCAACGTGTCGAACCCTAGCAGTAGGAGCACCATGATTCATATTGAACGGATTATAATGATCACCAGCCGCTAGACAGCCATTTCCTAGATTGCCGATAGCATGAACATGCATACCATGGAGACCTGGTTGCAATCCATGCATCACTCCAGTGATCTAAATTCTTGACAAGACTCACAGAACGAAATATTATATTGGGTTACATAAGATGCTTGCTAACCGTAAGCACATTTCCTCTCTGAATAAAACCCATGGTTCCCGTTGGCAGTGTAGGAGTGAGGCCTGGGACAGCCGCGAGCATATTCGCTTGAGCTCTTATCACGGCTACCGGAGCTGCATGAAACATTATTTTTAAAAGATGGTGACAATACCAATAGAATTTGTCTAACTTTCGACACACTGGCTGGTAATTCTCGATGTACTCACTAAAACTTTACATACTATCAAAACTTCTCATCTAGCTGGAATCGAGTGAATGGAACTTTCTTTTGGTTATACTATAATGCATTCATAAAGTCCTTAGTTATCAAATTTTATTCAAAACTGAAAGAAGAGATGTGTTATAAATTGACTAAATTCAAAGTAAAGTTTGTGTAGTTCATACTTGGAGGGCAGCATTGGACGATGAAAATTGGAATGGTTCCAAGAATTGCTGAGAAAAGCAGGGCTTGCAGCTGCATCGTCGCAGATCAGACTCGACTATCAGTGAAAATCTGTTGATGTAGTAAAGCAAACAGGTTGACGCTCACACAATGCTGGATGACGCTATCAAACAATGGAGCTTGAAATAAATCCTTGTTCCAAATCGGACTGAGATACACAGTGGTATTAGATATCCACCCAGCAAAAATTTACTGTTCTATTCGCAAGGAGATCACGCTATAGCGCTTGCAAAACGACGGCTGGCATCATTTCGTGAGATCAGGATACTGATATCCGAACGCATACAGATGCGGTTTTTCGACAAAAATGTCAACGACTACAAATTTGTAGTGAATAATGTGGAACGTTTAGTATGCGCCTATACTTCTCAATGTTTACACAAAGTCTTCAAAGATTTGCATCTTGTTCTATGACATCCTTTATAAGCGATCTTCGCCATCATTGAAATGAAATGCACAATAGTCAGGATGAAAAAGATGATCGCCACTAGAAACTTGAAAGACTGCTGGTGGTTCATCTTTCACAAACAGTGAAAATAGGAAGCATCGTACATCAACTTAAATATTTTTTTGTATTTCGAGGGAACATAGCCTACTGTTTACATTTTTGCGCTATGTCAATGAAAAATGAATTGAGTGATAAGGATATAACAAGTTTTGAGCTGCTAGGTCTGAAGGTATATAGACTACTGTTTCGGCCTATTAAGACTCATCAGTATAGGCTATGATACTCACCCTCCCTCGGTTCAGCCGATCCCCTAAGGTTAAATAATCCTTAATAAAGGAACTGACGCCGAGTAAAAAATTATCCTAGGTCAGGTGAATATTAATAATGATGAAGAGTTAATAATGATAATAGAAAATCACCGACCCCTAAACTGACCTGTGTCCATATGATGTTCTCAGAATGGCCACAGGTAACCATGTGTTTCAGTTCCCAACCATTTTTCTTTCTGACATTCATGAAGCAATGTTATGTGAATCAACCAATTACAGGATTTTTTCTTCGGCCAGTTGTGACTATATAAGTGAGATACCTTCAAATACAACGGTGGCAGTATGTTTCCTTAGCCTCCCAACTTTCATGAAGTGGGCATTATCGTACACTCAGCTAACGTTCCAAGGTCTTCCTCTTCTCCAGAGCTGATAATTCTAGTCAGTTGTCCGCAGTCACACCTCCTGAGCTAGAAATCCAGAAAAGAAAACACACCTTGGCTATTCATGAGGATAAATAAAAGTTGTTCAGTAAATTATTACCACAGTGCAATATTTTAATCAGAAACTGTCTGTATCCTTGAGCACTATTTATGCTTGACAAAATAGTATCTGCGGATGCCCGACAGGTTGGAGAATCAATATGATCACGGACTTATTTCCATAGATCAGCAAAAGCAAGCGAGCGGCATGAGGAGCACAGGTTATATTATATATATATATATATATGTATGATATATCCTGTGCTGCATCCTTATCAAATTATGAACAGATCATCTAAAATGCAGCACAGGATATATATATATATATATATATATATATATATATATATATATAACTGAGATCATCTAAGATGTAGTTAACAAAATAAGGGACATCCAACTGTGTGTTCACTCTTTTGATTCGACGTTTTTTTCCTGCCTCAACAGTGCGTCGGAAACCTGGTCGCTACTTAAGCAGTATGAATGACCACTTTACGTTAATCACTTTGCGCATGACACTGAAATGACCAATGACAAGCAAATGAGAGAAAAAAACCGAATTTCTGATTTATGTCAGAGATTCAAAAGCAGTTACGCCGTTCTCTATACCAGATTATCTTTGATCAGTTCGCCGAACACGTATTCGGTTCTCACGACACTCAGTGGACAAGAGTTATTACCATTACCACTCCCGCGGACGTCAGACACATAGCAATAACACCATTAACTTATTATTCGGATTTCTTCGCGAAAAGAAAGATGTTATGCTCAACGAATTCCGACAGTGAGAAAACCTATTGAGTCACTCCTTTACGCGATAGAAAAAGATGAAACTTTCGATGGTTCCTGCTCGAGACAGTCGATATCCAATAGATGTTATACATGATTAGTGACAACATTACCATTTAGAAAAACAAGCAGCCAACATAGGATAATTTTGAAGAACGAATCTTATCCATTACTGAACCCCAGCATGGATCTGTTGATGTGTTGTGGATTACGAGGAACACTCACTGCTTTTCGATTGCTTATATAAGTTTATAATTCAAATTTATCTGCTTGGATCAAGCTGAGTTATCATTATGATCATGGAAAATGTCTCAGTGATAAACTCTTTTCGCAACAGTGTGGCTCCACTTGTACATGTGCGGTTGTGAGCATCACTGACTAAACATTACTTCGAACGTTTATGATTTGAAAGGTTCATTTCGGTACACCAAGCTTTAGTATCAGACCTTTTGTTGTCAGCTGATACCTGGCAGAACAAAATGTTGTGCTGGACACGAGTCAGAAGCTCCATTCTGAACTTAAAGATATAAAATTATGTTTTTTGAACAAGTCTGGTGGTCAGAACTATTACTAGTTTTTGTTTCAATTCTAAGTGCTAGAGAGAATCATTGCAGAGCGTTGGGTATGAAAAATATTGAGAGGTCGGCAAAACAAGATGCAATACACAAATTTCGCAGTGTCGTGTTTGTTTGATGAGTCGGGATACCATATGGCAAATGACACTAGACATATGAATGATTCCCGTAAAATGACAGAGCAGCCTTTCCTACTAGATAGGAGAAAAATCTCTCACTACAAGCTGTAAAGAAAGCGGAGATCCCACCGATAGATTGATTAGTTCGAAACGTGTTAGCAAGCTACTAATAGCTTCACCAATAATTTGATAAGGATCAGCACAGGATATATAATTATATATATATATAAATATATACATATATGGATTTAACGAGCATGTATAACACTTTCTGCCAGATAGAAAATAGCTTATACAATGGGATCATCCATACTGTACAGCAGCGAACTGATATAGGTCAGCAGAGTTACTCAATAACTCTGGTTGAGGCATAACGAATCCTCGATCTAAAAAATGTTGCCATAATCGATAGGTAGATGCATAGGCCGAAGAAACACACAGAATCCTATCTGGTGTTACGGGAGTTAAATGCAAGTCGTGTTACTGAGGGATTGATTAACTCTGTTTGGAAGGTGTCCATAGATATCTGGTTGACGCTTCAGACGGTAACGAAGACCAGTTGATGGCGCACGCTGGAATATTAGTGTGGCAGTTTTCTGATAAAATTTGATTTTTTTATCGCCACTAAAAAGGGTTTATTTGCAAGCTAATGCTAGGATATGTAAAAAGAGACCTCAATAAGGGTTTAGGTAGGAGAAAAAGTAGAATCAACACCGATGCTTCCTTTAAAATCCCCATTTCTCGTGGATAAACGAAATGCTTATGGAAAAAATTGAATGTTTTATATTTACCTAAGCGAATTAAGTGGAGAGCAAAAATGCGATCTCAGATGGAAGCCGAACACGTGCTTCAGCCGTTTATTTTTGTTCACCACTCAATTCGCATAGAACAAATTTTGTTCCGTCGTTTCAAAAGTATTATATCTATTTGCATCCATGCGTACTCTACTGTGAACATAAACTCGTTGAAACCTATCAAGTGACATCCACACTGAGTTTGTCGTCTAGGTATGGGTTTTTCTTATACTGTGGGTGTGAGTTTCATCTTGTAATCGTAGAATGTGACAATGTATAAATAGATTGCTTCGGCATATAAAACAGTTGATTTGTAATTATGTACAAATCGTATGGACAATGTATATTAGCAAAAAGTTGACCGGTGCTAATTCTTATGGACTGACTGTAATGCTTGATGTTGCTGGTGCAAAGTGTTGACTACTGAATAGATATATTAGGTGAAACGTTTATAATATTACTCATGTATGTTGCATTATTCATGTATGCTCAGTATAATATTATTATACCATTCATAGTATTTGGAAGAATTTTGTGTTATTAGTGTACTTTAGGAGTTTAAACTTCTCTCGAGCAATTGAAGAGGCTTTATGCTATTGGCTTATGAGTAATGACTCTATAATTCCATTTATATTAAGCTATGAACATTATTCATCGCTGCAGCCTGGAAGCAGTGCCAATGCTTCTTCTAGATCCCGAATATTCGAAAGAAAAAACCATATGCTTAATGAGGAATTATATTTGAGTTGTTACTGGACATTCCTCGGTGTTTTATTTGTATTCAGTCATGTATCAGTAATAATAATCTCTTGTTTTCTAAGTCCGCAGCAGCAACTCACCTTTATACACTGTCATAAATAAATAAAATCAAATAATTCAATACATTATCATTATGTGACTGGCTGGTAAAAACTGGCCATGCCTGGCAGATAAAGGATGATCCGATCGAAAACTACGAGCTGCTTGTCGAAGGACTAGAAAGGTGTGCCGGCTTAGCTCCAGTTGCTTAGCCCAGAAGAGCCGGTCTCGTCTCCCCCACCAAGAAGAAGTTGCTCGAAAAGCGAAGAAAGCTGAGGCTCGATCCTGATGCAAAACATTTAGCTCGGCTGATATCAAATATCACCTGCTGAAGAGCTTTGCGGGAGGATCTACATCGGTAGCGACAGGAGAAACTATTACAAGCAGCACAAGAAAGATCTAGTCTGAAGAAATGCCGTCGGAATCTGTGTGATTATAGTGTTCCGCTGTTAACGTTGATGAACGAAGATTGGGGTCACGAAAATTTTCCTAGATAATATGGAATTGGCAATGAAAGAATACTACACCAATCTTTTCCGTTCCACCATCCCCGTCTCGGACCCGCTAATTTCCACTGGAGAAAAACCGCTTGGAAGTCTGCCCTCTGAAGTTTCGAGTTGCGATAAAAAGTATAAAGAAGGCACGGCTCCAAATCTTGATAATATCTCTTCCAATTTCTGCGAGCCGGAGACCATAATTCACATGTACTTCTCTCGGCACACATGACATCTCACCTATAAGAGGAAAAAGTTCCAAACCAGTAGAGGACGTCTCGCGCAGTCATCATCCATAAAAAGGGTGACCGAAGGAATCCTTGCGACTATCGCCCAGTTTGCTTGTTGAGCATACTTTACAAGCTTTTTACGAAGATCATCCTTTTGCGCATATCAAGAACATTGGATGAGGCACAGTCAGTGAAGCAGGCAGGATTTCGACAGGGTTTCTGCTGCATGAACCATATTCAAACCTTACCAAGAGTCATGGAAGTCTGTCGGAATACCACCAGCCCTTGATTCTAACTTTCATCGACTATGAAAAAGCATTTGATCGCTCCTGATTCTCTTCTTTAAATCAAACACAGGGTGTTATATGAACCTTTATTTGACAGCTGACGTTTCGGCAGTTCGCCTTCTTCAGAGCTTGAAAAGGTCAAATTGTCTGCAATCCTATTAGTCAAACACCTTCATTACTCCTTCAGAAGAAAATCATCGTACCTAGATTTCGATCGCATTGAGCAAAAATCAACTCTCAACATACTCACCGCTTTTTATATGTGTTCCACTGAATGATTTAAGTGGAGACCACTGGAAGGAGAATACATAGGATCGTAATGCACCTTAACCACCAAGACAACAGTCTTAAATACTGACTCAAATCACAACTGATAACGAGGCATTACTCCCTGCGGTTTATGATTGGATTGGTCGAATTAATTCAAAACGCTTCCAAGATCTTTCGCGCTGATGTTTTTTGCTCCTGCGCAAGGATGGTGACTTCGATTTCAAAATCAACTCCCTAGTGTTTGTGTTCTCTATGCAACCCTAGCGGGGTGTTCTGTTTGTTGAGTTGCTTGTCAGCTAGGCGCCCTTCTATGCGGACTTAGAGGGGCCTACCCGTTTCGCCAATATATCTATCGTTACACGCTTTGCAAGAGATTAGGTAGACTGTACCTACACTCATGCAGTCTCCATCTCTGCCGTCAGGGCATATTTTACAATCTTTCATTATACATAGACGGTCATATAAGCGGTTGCGAACTAATTATCGTCTTAGAGTATTCGATATCAATAATATCCACCAATTGGCTGTACTAATCTCATTTAAAAAGAACGGAAAATTAACCTGATTTTGCTCTTATTAGAGTTTTCGTTCGGAGGCGCACTGTTTCCTCTAAACCTAAAGCGAGGGGTTACAAATTCGTATCCATTAGAAGTGAGCCAGTTTCATGGATTCCACTCTCTGCTCCTCCACGCTACATATATTGGCTGCTGTACGAAACATGTTTTCCACTAACGCCTTTTTCGTATGTGAGAGATGAGAAAAGAGATGGTGAATCCGAATATTCTTATTACTTGGCTTTCGGTGCCATTTTTTTATGTAGCCGCTCCGGTTAATTTTATTTGCACGTTCAAGAAAGGGAGCCAATCATCTTTTGGTATCTCACGAGTGAATTATATATACTCTGACTGTTCAAACAACAATCTAAAGCAATAATCTAGCTCCTCTTGAGTGGATCAGATAACCAAACAATCGTCTATATACTTACAGTAGAGTAACGGCCGGAGATCCATCATTGGTGCCTCCACTTTCGGCATAAAGGCAATCGCCAGGCTAGGTGCCAGTCGCTGCCCAATTGCCAACCCTCCCATTTGATATCAGTCGTTTCAGTGTTTTTCTAAGACCAGAGCTCAAATTTCGATATATCAAACAATCATTTTTGAGCCACGCATGTCTTGTGGTCAGTTAATGATATGATATATTGAATATACAGCCAAAAGCAATCAGGTGTACAACACTCTGTGTTTGGTGGTAATTTCACTAGGCATAGAGTGTAAAACGCTCGTCGTCGCTAACTCTTAGTGTGGGGAAGGAGCACACACAAAGATCAGCAAAAGACGAGAAAGGGCAACTGCCCGACTGATAAGACCGTAAGGTCGAAACACGTGCATCGGGCCCTATAAGCCAGCCCATCTTTAACGGACCACCTGACATGCGTAGTTCAAAAGTGATTCTTTGGTATATTGAAATTTGAGCTGTGGTCTTCAGAAAACACTCAAAATGATTAATATGATAAATTAAATATACGAGTTAAGAGCAAACGAGTGTATAATCAATTACACCGCCAGATGAGATGCGACGTCGTGCGGCGTGGTACGAACCGTAGCATGTCGGCGTGAAAGAGTTAAGCGATCGGAGCTAGGAAATAGTTATGAGTGCATTCAATGTGAATGGAATACAGTGTATCTTTTCCATTTATTTCATTTTTGATGCTATGTATTTGTTCACAGAGCTTTTAACCGCTTTTTTACACGCTGCCGAAACCTATCCAACAGAGATGTTTTATTGGTTTTCTCAGAGAATGTTCATACAGTACGATAGAAATCAACAGACGCTTCTGTTTAGTGGTTTTCATTTTGCGGTGACAGATTAATGATGTAGAAGAGCGCAAAAATACTTTCTAAATACTAAAATTCAGTGAGGAAGAATTTTTGTTCCAAGGTATAAGAGGAGCGCATCGGTTGTTTGAAGGGATAACTCTGGAGAA
Organism: Parelaphostrongylus tenuis; assembly: GCA_019055375.1. Lineage (NCBI taxonomy): Eukaryota > Metazoa > Nematoda > Chromadorea > Rhabditida > Metastrongylidae > Parelaphostrongylus > Parelaphostrongylus tenuis. The sequence goes on along the minus strand of JAHQIW010005898.1, from coordinate 5,562 downwards.
CTGTGATTATCGTTCAATTGTAAAGTTACTTCGTAATATGCATGTTCACTACTTCGGCATCATAACTTTTAAAGCAAATTGTATTTATTTTTTTGTTCTTCAAAAAAAAACGTGTAATTAATTGAGTGCTCTTTCGCAATAGTGCAAGTTTTTGCAAAGTGAAACACTTCTAATCAAGCAGGAGCAGACGTTTTTGAATATGTCTTGTCAAGTCTTGTTGATTATTCGCACGGAACAAAGTGTTGTCGGTATGAAAATAGAATAGTCGAAATAAAGCATCTTCCCGGCAGTTATGACTGGATTTGAAAAGAAGAATTAGTGGAGGCGAAACGCCATACGAAAGTGTGGTGACGACAAAATGGAAGCACATATAAATACTGAAAAAGAGGGCTAACAACTTATCAACTTTTTAGAACCCTTTCAATATGGGTTTTTGATTTAAGTTTATAGTAAGTTCCCGAATCACTTGTAAACTATTATTTGATTGTTCTTTGATGAAACGTTCTTCAGTATTCTATTCAGTCGTATTTCATAATTCCTCGATCAGACGAAGTCACAGTGTAGAGTGATCTAAGAAAAACTACGAATGTTGGGAAGCTGATCACAGATACTATGCAAGCATGACAAACAGAACTCTATATTAAATCTCAATCAACTCATACATGATTGAAAACCGTACCCCATAAACCATAAAACAGCCACTCTCTTCCAAGGAAACGGTATATATATATATATAGTAGAGTTTATTTTGTGATTGGTGCGTATAGGCGGAGATTAGGGTGTCTTAAAGTGCACAAGTGGCGATTGACTCCATCTTGAGGTCTGAGCTCTCCAAGTTTTCTAAGTTTCCGGGCCTCTTAGTTGATATCAGACTTCTTTGAGAGGATAGAACAGTGGATTGTTACATTGGTGTGCCAGAGTTAGTCATTTTTGAGCTCAGATATCGATTCATTTATCATGAACGATGGCTGATGAAGTCAGAAGTCAGATACATGAAGCATTACTCAAGAATTGGTCAATGTTCAGTTTATTCTTTACTATATATGATGTCTATACTCTCAACCTTAAACAATATTTCGAGCATTTGCAAAAGATTTGAGCCTACCGTAATCAGAACTCTACCGGTGGAAAACACCTACTTTTATTGTCACTGTTCGGTACCTTGTGCAGTTTTTCACTCTATTGATCGCGTTTGTTCCAGATAATTTGTATGTCAATCACATTCAATGAATTCTTTGATCTCACTGTTTTGAGAGTCAAGCGCGTAGAATGGTCAATTTTTTCACTTTTCTTTTCCAATTTTTGAGAACTCAAACAATTGAGTCTTGCTCAACGTCACATAGTTTCTTTATTACAGATTCTTTTCACTTGTTCCTGCATAAATGTCGTCAATGTACATTCAAAGAAACGAATGCACTAGTTCAAACGGAAACCTACAACGTTCTTCCGTTTACGAAGAACGCTTGTTGACAGATGAGTTTGACACTCCAATTTCAGGATATTTTGAAAGCAGACTTTCCCCTGACTTTAGCGTAAATAATCAAAAATTTGGTGTATCAGTATGCTACATTACGTTCTTAGAAATTTTTACGTGGCTAAGCTTTCGGTTCCGTCGACACTTCATGCACTAAAATATATGAGAAGTCATAGAAAAAGGACAAATTAGACTTAATTGTAGATAAACAGGATTAAAATATCGTAGAAATGTTCAATAGAGTTCTAAAAAAGGTTTCCTCTTGAATACTTGGTTTTTCCTTCTGAAAGTGTGAAATAAGAATGTAACATCTACGTTATTTCTAGTAAAACAATACTTAGTGAAATCTGTTCTACGATACTTGACCATTTACTGACACCCAAAATCCCATTTATTGACGAAAAGAGTATAAATTTCATTAGCAGCCTAACAGATTAGCCTTGGAGTAGGTGCCTGCAGCGTCTCTCCGTAGCAGTGCGAGCCGCCCACCAGCCGAAAATGGCGCCGTCTTCCTTGAGCGCATATATAGTTTAGGAATTATCGAGATAGAAGCTATCGCATGACTGCAGAGAGTTCAGCAAATTGGCACTACAAATCCCAACCGAGGGAACAAATAAACCGAGTGTGTAATATTATTTTTATTCGTATCAAAAATCACTGAAAGAAGCTTTTTAGAATTAAAGCCTGTTATTGAAATTGCCAAAACTCGAGAAAAGCTCTCAGAAGTTTGTATATCTTTGAAGGTACACACCGTCCTGGACGGATCAATGTACTTCAAGGTTCACTTATGTATGTTTGACGCTTGCAATGTGGCACCAATATTCCCTATATAGCTTGTCAACAGAACACAAACATTAAACGCTGAAATATCCATACATGCTCATGATTTTTAGTATTTTTTACTGCATTTTTCGCAGTGTTATTATGCACAATTTACACCTGAGAGAATTGAGTGGTGAAAAACACGACCTCAGGCAGGAATCGAACCCGCGTTTCATTCTATCCGGGGGCGCGTGCTCTATCGCTGCACCATCGAGGCACATTTGCGCCACCAGTCGTTCAAACATCTCTATGTTAGCTATGTATATGAAACATAATGACACTGCAAAAAATGCAGCAAAAATGCTAGAAGTTTCGAGCATTAGTTATTAGAATGGCTGTCAGCTCGACCGGGTTTATAAGGCGAAATCGCATATCCGACCAAACCTGTTAAAGGTTGCTGGCTGATAGTTAACATAGAGATTTTGAAGAATGAGTGGTGACGCAAATGTGTCTCAGTGGTGCAGTGGTAGAACAAGCGTTCCTGGATAGGATGTAACGCGGGTTCGATTCCCCCTGAAGCCGTGTTTTTGCTCACCACTCAGTTTTCTAGGTGTATATCCATGCATGATTCTTCGTACTAAATTCTCTTTCATCTGAATACATCATACTCGAGAATTTCAATTTTTTTCATTTGCCTTTTCATTTTCATTTTCAGACACTATTCTGTAAAATCAGTCAAAATGTTGTAAAGAAAGAGTAAATTAACACTATTGACCCAGAAAAGAAAATTGCTGAAAGCGAAGATCATCGTAACAAAAAAAATGATCTAGTGAAAATCATTGATTCAACAAACACCGGGTACACTTAAGCTGTTATCAAGCGGCTGAAAATAATGGAGAAAAATCACTTTTGAAATCAAAATCCTGCTTTCTGAAGCCTTTCGCTTGTTCCTCCCGAAATTTTTGTAAATATGCGTTGTAAAATTGAATTCATTTGATTGATACATCCATTACAGTGTGTACGAATCCCAGTACTTCTTGCATTGAGTGCCTCCTTACGTTCGAGCTTCACAAACATCTCGAATATGCTACCGCTTCGTTATAGATTATAAACAAGAAACACGCCTTCAAAGCACATAGTGGCATTGAACTCAGTCGAATTGAGAGCTATGTGTAATTTAGAAAAGTAAACAAATACTCTAGGGATTTTCCATTTTCACTGCTTTTTACCTGTATTATGACTGTGAGTAATATGCAGAACTCTCTGTGGCTCAATGCCGATATGTGCTCACCAGACCAAGTTCTTTCGAAGGTTGTTGACAAGTGCGATAGTTCATATCGAAAAAGTAGCGCTAGCATGCGGTGGTCTCGATGGTTTAGTAGTAGTTTACGTCTCAATATGTGTGAGGCGCAGGTTTAACTCCCATCCTAAGCTCGAAAACTTTGCACATTATCAAAACTCTTTAATGTATATCAGCGACATACTAGCACTGCCAAAATGCCTAAAACAAAGAATCCTTATGCAAATGTTCTCAAAAAGCATTTTGTATAACAAATCCTCATGCAGCCTTCTAGATCACACGCGCAACGTCTGAAGACCATAGAGATGAAAAATGCGAGGAAATGAGTAGAATGCTAGGAACACTGAGATTCAGGCACTAAGGAATGATAAAGGTGCGTAAAATTGAAATGAACAAAATCAAGGTATTAAAATTGTAGTGGAAAAGCAACGTGAGAGAAATAAACTAAACCGCACGTCTAAACTAATTCGATAATTCCGCAAGACACACGGCCTCCCGCGTTACCGGTGGAGGCACTCAGTGGTGAGAGGCCACGGTTCAAATCATCTCCAGCGGCATGAATGACAAGGGCTCTTCCAACTATACTTTGCTCTCCATGGAGGCTTATCACACTATCCGTGATAGAAATCGGCGTTGCACCACCACCTTCCTGAAAAGCAGAGAAAAGACTGGCGAGTACATGAGCTGAGATAAGCTGTCCTGGACATCAATAACACAAAGTACTGAAGGATCAGCAAACTATGGAACTACCTCACCGTTAGCTTTCCACTAATCTAAATTGTTCTTGGATTTTGTGCGATTCAGCGCTACTTATACCTCAACAAAGTGACAAGGAGTTCGATCCAGTAAAGTGCAAACAATTCAACATATCTTTATTTACAGCGCTTTTCTCTATATCGAAAGTCGTATACGTAGATTGAAACCTTTATCTCATCATACACGCGTTAAGAATCGTACTAAGTCTTTCTTGAGTTTTAGACACATCATTGTAAGTAGTGCGAAATATGAGATGATAGCTTACTAAGAATAAATATAACGGTTTCCTAGTTTGATCGCAATAGCATACCTCATCCGGAACGAAATTTTGCCAGTACCGTTCACCGTAAAAATATTATTCATAATTAATGCGTTATCGCTGGTTGTCGTACTCAAATGGTGTCTACAGATAGATGGATGATATATTCCTTGAAAGGTCGCGACAATGTTTACTTCGTGACTAGTGATTCCTGTGAATATCGTTAGTTAATTTCCGAATCTCCATCACTGATTACGTGTGGAGTGATTCAAGTTTTTCTCATTAACATACGTTTGGATGCTGTCAAATGCTTTTGCGGACCGGATAAAGCATATGAGAGGGAAATTTTTCTATGATCTATCTTGCTCCACCTGTCAGCCATGCCGAAAATAGTTGATATGCTCGCATTAAAGTGTAACTTCTATGAAGTCGCGTGGTGTAATCAACAAACTGGCGAATGTTCGTTAGGATTGATTATTCGTTTCGATCGAATGATTAAGGTCGACATCCTCCACTGGTGTGAAGTCTCTTCCCTTTGAAATAATATGCAGTCCGTCACTTTTTCAATTGAAGTATACTGCGCTCAATAGCTCCTCTCTGCCGAAATCTGCTGTAGACAAGCTTCAAATAAGATACCATGCAGCTTGACATAAGTATGAACTACATAAACGAGATTAAAGCAAGGAGATTAATTCTAATTGCAAATGAATTCCAAAGATACGTTACTTATAGTCCCCTGACCCATGACATACCACAGCGTGAACTAAGATGTTGAACGACAATGCTCACCGGTGTGAAGATATTTCCAAGATCGCCAACGTGACGAATTCGATCAGACGGTGCACCGTGAACCGTGTTGAACGGATTATAATGAGGACCAGCTGCATTACAACCTTGATCTAGACTGCCAGTCTGGTGAACATGAAAGCCATGCAAACCGTGAAATGGGGGTTAGATGGCCATTAAGGCGCGCCTTTCATTGGAAAAATTCGCTTCATACAGTCCCGGGGG